>CAWUFW010022586.1:0-92157 GCA_963921515.1 Calotriton arnoldi
ACCCACCACCCCTTCTTTTTTTTTTCCAATTTTTTTATTTTAGCGAGGTGTACACATATAAATTGGAAAGCAGACAGATATTATATATTCAGATAAGAAGAAAAAAAAAAAAATTAATACGATTAAATCTTATCATTGAACGAATAGATCGAGTTTTGGCTAATGCTCGTTCCTTTTCATAAATATCCTTCATAAGAATCAGCCAATCAAAAAATAAAGGTGGATTAGAATTAATCCACTCTCTAGCTATACATAGACGGGCTGCCACTAATAGAATAGACATTAAGTTTCTCATATAAGGATCATCACATATCTTATACCCCAGCATTATTTCTTTGATCGATATAGTTAGTTCAAGATTCAACTGTTGACCAATATATTGTGTGACTCTTTCCCAGAACTCTGATAATTTAGGGCATAAATAAAACATATGAAGGATATCAGCCGCCTTTTGACCGCATTTCGGACATATTGTTCTATCCATACTCCTACTGCCTGGTACTTGTGTTGCTAGTTGCCATTTTGTTATTTTGTCTGGAGTATAATATAGCATGCAGATAGTTCGAAACTGTTGTAACTTTAGACTTACAGAATGTACTGAGTTATTTAATTTGTCTAGAGCCATTGTGATTTCAGATGTTTCTATATCCACATTCAAAGTCTGATTCCATTTATTTGCTAATTCGCTAAGATCAGCACTTTTAACACTCCACAAATGTCCATACATTGTACTAATTCTAATTTTGTGAGCAGTATTTAAAAACCAAGTAAGGACTATATGAGAGTGCGGCAAAAGCATTAGTTTTTGTTTGAAGAAATAGTCTCTGAGTTGCAGATACTTAAAAAATGACTGATGTGGGAGACCAAAAGATTGTTGTAATGATAAGTAGGTGGAGAAGCCAGAATGATCATATAGCTGTCCCAATCTATCAATACCATGTTTAGCCCAATTGGAAGCAGATCCGTCATGAAATATATTTGGAAGAGATGGATTGTTCCATAGTTGAAAATATTCATGTCTAACAAGGTCATCAAAAGTAAGCGATAGGTAACAAAGAATTTCCTTCCAAATACATACAATGTCCCTTATAGTCTTGAATCGAACTCTTTTATAGTAATTAGGGTCGTTAATCCTATACAAGAACATATGATTGTCATTACCTAAAGCTAAAGTAAGCCCATAATATGAGAACTTATCAGTTAAAAGGCTTTGTATACGTCCTGTAAATGCTGCCCAGAAGTACAATTTAAAGTCAGGAAGTTGCAAACCCCCAAATTTATAAGGAAACTTAAGAAGTTTTATCGATCGACGAGCTTTTTTATAGCCCCTAATAAAGCTACTGATTGCACCCTCTAATTTATGAAAAAAATAATTGGGAACCCGTAAAGGAATCGCCCGAAACAGATATAAAAATTTAGGTAGAATGATCATTTTAATTATATTAATCCGGCCAATAATAGTTATGGGTAGCTTATTCCAATTCTTAAACTGTTTAATTACTGTCTGTAACAATGCTCCATAATTTAATTTCCAAATTTGGTCCACATTTTTAGTGATCCTAATACCTAAATATGTGGCCTCTGTACAAGTTCCGCGAATAGATGTATCAGGTGGCAGATTATGTATTATTTGTGTTTTACTTATATTGAGCTTATAGCCCGAGAAAAGCCCAAAATGTTTTGCTTCTTCCTTTATTATATCAACAGTAGTTACTGGGTCTGATGTAAATATCGCAATGTCATCCGCATATGCGGCTACTTTAAGTTGATACGCACCGTTATTGAATGGGGTGATATCTACATTTTGATTCAATGTTTCGATGAAAGGCTCGATTTAAAGAGCAAAAAGTAGAGGAGAAAGTGGACACCCTTGTCTCGTACCACGTTGTATGCAGAATATCTTAGAATTCAGATTAGCATATATTAGTTTAGCCTGCGGGTTAGTATATAGTGCCTTAATCCAGTTCATAAACCGATCTGGTATTGCATTATTACGTAGTATCTGCCATAATGCATCCCATACCACCCGGTCGAATGCTTTCTCAGCATCTAATAGAATCATCCCCATGGTACTCGATGTTTTATGAGCGATATCAAATGCAGTTATAGCCGTGTTAACATGTGCGGTAGTATCCCTGCCTGAAATAAATCCGTGTTGGTGTTCAGATACCAGATCTGGCATATATGATGCCAGACGATTTGCCAATACTTTAGAGAATATTTTAGCATCAGTATTTATAAGGGATATTGGTCGATAAGACCCACATTCATCTGCGCTCTTCCCTTTTTTAAGAAAAAAACAATATTAATCATATCCCAAGAATCAGGAACTTGCTTGCACTCAGCTATCTGGTGCATCACTTCTTGGAACAGTGGGAGAATTAAAGTTTTAAAAGTTTTATAAAACTCCAGTGGTAGGGCTGTCGCTCTCCGGCTGCTTTGCCTAAAGGCAGCGCAGCTATAGCAGTTGCGATTTCATCTTCTGATATATCAAGTTGTAGGTGTTCTATAGCCTCTGGATCAAGAACAGAGGGCCTCAATGATTGTAAATATTCTTCAGCCACCACTGAATCATAATTTTCTGACAGAGCATATAGTTCCAAGTAGAATTGATAAAATTGCTCCAAAATTAGATTAGTCGAGTTGTATATAATACCATCTTTGCCTTTAATTGAGTCTATCCTGGTTTTAGCTTTCTTATCTGCTACCTGATAAGCCAATAAGCGACCGACTTGATCCCCGTATTCATAACTATTCATTCGACTTTTATTATAAGCAGCAGCCACTTTCTCTTTAAATCGCCGGGTCATAAGTGCCCTTGTACTTATTAATTCAGAATATATAGCTTCTTTATTTAATCCATTCGCCATAATCTCTTGAGCATGTAGCAGCTCCAATTTTGTTAGATTATTACATAACTCCTTCTCCCTCCCTTGAATAGCTTTATTCAATTGATAAATATATTGCTGTGTAGATCCTCGAATCACAGCTTTCATTGTATCCCATATTATAAAAGAAGAAGCAGTGTCTATGTTGTGTTGTAAATAGTCAGTAAGAACCCCTGTAGTACGAGAGATATATTCGGGATCGCATAGCAAATGCCTAGGAAATGAAAAAGAGCGAGAACACTTGTCCTCTAAGGAAAATTGCAAGTATATTAATAGAGGGTTGTGATCAGATGTTATTCGCGGGCATACTTCGATATCTATTCTCCCTAAAAGGAGCAATTCACCAGGATTAGATCAATTCTAGAGTAATGTTGATGAGGTCTAGAGTAATACGTGAAGCCAGGTTTAGTTGGGTATAATGTACGCCATACATCAGCCATCCCATGAAGTCGGGCCATTTCCAAAATTGACCTTCTAACTCTATTCATTCTTGGAGAAGCATAACGATTAGATGAATCCATAGAGTAATTTAAGGTACAGTTAAAATCCCCTAAGATTATGATTTCCCCCTGCCAATCCAAAAGCTCCATCATTAGTTTCTCGAAGATAGTAGGATCATCTTGGTTTGGACCGTATAGTGCACATAGGACTAACTTCTTTTTGTTAATCTCCAATTGTAGAATTACCCATCTACCACCTGGGTCAGAGGCTTTTTCAAGTTTTTTGCATATAAAATGTTTGTCTTTAAGGATGGCTACGCCTCTGATTGTTGCACCCTGTGAGGTACACTCAAGCATTTCTAATCCAAGCTGTTTAAACAAACCCCTATCTTTGTATGCTAAATGTGTCTCTACTAAGACCACCAGATGTGGTTTATGTATCTTTAGCTCCACCCTCACCAAGCACCGTTTACTAAATGAGTTTAGCCCAGCCACATTCCAGCTTATACACCTGATTAACCCCATTGCATGTATTTGAAAGATTTCGGGCACACATTAAGTTTTCCTAAAAAAAAAGTTTTTAAATTTAGTTTTAAAGAAAGTATCTTTTCAAGTGATTGGATAGCCAATTTAAATAAGTTATTCTTATCTTTACGGGTTCTGCAGTTTATATCAATGTTAATCATATATTTTGATTTAGTCTGTACACCCCTTAATTTACACCCCCAGCTCCATTGTTTGCCGACACAAAGTCCCTTAATCATCAGTAATCCTTGCCCTACCCTTCCCCTCCCCAACCTTTCCTCAACCTATGAGGAGTAACCCCCTCCCCACCCCGTATCCTGAAAAAGGAATCACCCACACCATCTTGCTGTCGTTCACAGACAGCTAAGGAGGCAGCGCCACTGTGAGTTTCTCCCAACAATATTTAGTAAAATATAAATTGTAAACAAAAACAATAAGAATTAGGAACCAATTTTAGCCATATGTCCATATATCCATAGTCACTGTTCCGATTCATCCTAATTATAATTACTCCCAGATCTAGATCTTATAGTCTGAGACCCCAAATCCCAGAGAGGGAGTACAAAGAAAAAGATATTTATATTCTACTTCCTTATTTCAGATTCCAAAGTGGTTATTTGGAGCCTTGTTGAGCTTGTTGAGCTTTGGTGAGTGCCAATTTTGCCTCCTGATCTGAGAAATAAAGCTGCGATCTACCATCCTTAATAATCTTCAATCGAGCTGGCTCTTGCAGATAGACCAAGGCTCCGAGAGCTTTCCAAGAGTCGATAAGTTGTCTCATTCTCCACCTTTTGTCCATTGTTATTTTACATAAGTCCAACCTTGCGACAATAGAGAATGACTCAACTATGATTGGTGTAGAGGGTCGAGCTTTGATTGCGATTGCCTGACGTAGCAAAAAATTGCCTATGTTGATAAGTATTGGTCTTGGACGTCGTGGGTTAAGCTGTGCGTCTTGGTTTAAGAATATAGGTAATCTATGAGCTCGTTGAATTTGGGAGTCCCAGTCCCAATCTGATAGGTCAGGGAAAGCCTTCTGAAAGATTCGAACTATGAACTCACGTGAGTCTGACCCTTCGCTGCCCTCCGGAATCCCAAATATTCGCAGATTATTCCGGCGCTGCCGATTCTCAAGGTCCTCTACCTTTAACTGAAGAGCGTTAACTTGTGTATCATGCTCTTGAAGTAGTTTAGTTGAATGTGAGACTGCATCCTCATTATCCGATATCCTTTGCTGAAGGTTAGTCATCTCAATTGTAATTGCTGCCATCTTATCAGTTACTGCCACCATAGCCTGCTGTATATTAACGTTGTCTGCCCTAAGATGAGTAAAGTGTTCTTGTGCTTCAGCTCTTTGAGTTAATAATGCTTGCATAATTGATGCTAATGATGGTTCTAGTACTTCTGATGAGCCTGATATATTTGTGGTGGCTAAAGAAGTCGTTGGGCCAGGGGCGTCTCTCATAAGATGCATAATGCCAGTATTAAATAATCCAGTGGTATCAGAGTTCTCACTGGCGCTACTAATCCCAATAGTATCACCTGATATATCATGCCCCATCTGCTGAGGAAGTGGAAGGTATTGAGTGCCGGTAGTTGCCAGATTTTCCCCCAAAACCGGGCCAGAGCCAGATAGTCTCGATATAATTGCTTTTACTTCCCCTTTTGAGGTCACCCATTTGCGCGGAGGACTGTGTTGATTCCTAGTTTTGGCTCTTACATGTATTGCAGATGTTGTACTTGCTTGTTTCTGGGTGATATGGCTGTTGCAGTTTGATTCAGAAAGATTTCGACTGAGTTTGCCTTGTTTATTTGTTTTAGCATTGCATTTCTTTTTACCGACTGCACTAGCTGAGCTGGCTGTAGTGTTAATGCTGATTGCAGGACATTAATCTCATTTTCTGAATATATTGATATATCATTGTTAGTTATTGAGATTGGAGATAAGGATATCTCATCAATAGCAGCATCTGAGGGCAATTCAGCACTTTCCTTGCTCTGTTGAGTTATTAGATCAGCTGTGGGCATCTCAGAAATTTCCCCTTCCCTTTGTGCTTTAAAAGTTCTCTTGTCCCTCCTTCTCCCTGCATTGGTTCCAAGTCTGAGCTTGCTACAGCTGGAGTGTCTTTCTCATATCGAGGAATAGCTTCGTCATTTCTAGTTGACGCATTTTGCCCATTATCAAAGATAGATTCTGCAGTTATTTCCGCCACTGCTGCCGATTGATCTATTAGCAGTGCGAGTGCCGGCATAGCCACAGGCGAGATTAAACCAGCTAAAACAGCTGACTTAACACCATCCACGCCATCCATAGATAGCTAAGGGAGCCCTCTATAACAGCGCTATGATCGTTAGGATTCAAAAAACAATATTCGCTTTCATTCAGGCGCGGTCGGTGGTAGGAGTGCCGGTCGGGCGGTGACGTGGGGCGGGGGAGGGCAGGGTGGGGATAGTAAACTACGGATTAAGGCCGAATACAGGTAAGTAAACATTTAAATAAATAAAACGAATTTCGTTGTGTGCGCAACGAAATTCGTTTTATTTATTTAAATGTTTACTTACCTGTATTCGGCCTTAATCCGTAGTTTACTAACCCCCACCCTACCCCTCCCCCGCCCCACGTCACCGCCCGACCGGCACTCCTACCACCGACCGCGCCTGCTTTCATTACCGGTTACTTTCTGCGGTATAAGCGCCAGAGTTCCATTCTCCCTGGCGTCCTCAGATCGCATCTCCAGCGCCTGTGCTGCCTCTCCGAAAGCGTCCATCGTCGCTGCTCCCTTCTGTGATTCCCGCCTTGATTCAGGTGAGCCCTGTAATCCGCGATGCACCATCTCCAGCACCGCCTCGGCCATACCGGATCCCGGTGTAGTCATACCGAGCTCTTTGGCTTTTCCGGAATGAAGCAGCTTCATTACCGGTCTTCCCACACGGATAGTTCCTTTTTTTATTATATTTTCGTTCTTCTCAGCACTCGCATTACCTGCAGCAGCAGCCGCTGCACAAGTGCGCGTTACACGTCCAGTCCGCACAGTATTCAGCTTAGATGGAGCCATAGACAGTGAAGCGGATAAACCGGGGCTGTAGGTCACCAGACAGCACTGACCGTTCTGACCCCTCCGACGCCGATGCAAACAGCTCCGGGTATCGCCAAAAAGGATTGATTGCCAGGATTCAAACCGGAACATTTAAATCGCTAAAAGCTGTCATTTTTTAACAAGAGTCTTTTATGTTAGCGTTCGGTAGTCAGCATTGTCGGGAGAGCTCTTTGAACGCTGCCTCTCACGGCGGAATCAATCCGCCATCTTCCTTTTTCCCCCCCACCACCCCTTCACTGCCTCACTCTGGCATCCCCTGATCCTGTCCCTGCGGTGCCTGGCCTGCCCCTTGTATGCCCCTCCAAGGGGGATGTCCCCTGTCCGTACCAGTGCAGGCAAGCAATGGGTGACAAGTTGTCACATATCACCCTGTTGGGACTGTGTATTTGGACTGGCCATTGGCCTTAGTTTAATTTGGACTTCTGATTTTTGATTGACATTTGCTGAATAAAGCCTCTTTTTGTTTACTTGTGGTTTTTCTTTTGATGTACATGATGTAGATGAGTATCATCATGCATTTGCAGTTGTAATAGTGTTCAGATCAGGAAATTGAAGTGTTGCTGTGATGGACTCCATGTGGTCCATGGGATATGTGTCCTGTTGTAGTCTGGATCTATAGCATCCTCTGCTGCAGTCTGAGGGTGTGATGTTCAGCATATGACACAGGGATGTACGTTTTGCATTTGTAAATTAACATCTTTGTCTTACAGTGATGCACATCTGGTGGGCTTACCACTGTTCAATGTTTCTATTTCCCTGACTGTGTGCCCATCTCCACTGGACATGCAGTTTAGCACACCAATGTTGAAGGACTCATCAGTGTATACAGTGCACCTTGCTTGACACGTGTTTTGGGTGTATGCAGATGACTGACGTGACACTCCCGTACCCAGGCTGATGTGAGCAGAGCCTTCAGTGTGTTGTAGTTGTTGACTCACTGACCGAGTGTTCTGCTGACATGTTTGAGTCGTGCACAGACAAGGTTTGGCACAGCGGACCTTCCACAGGAGTGGAGTGCCCTCATGGCAGTGTGTAATCCCGTGACATTGCCTGGGCCCGTGTTGTGTGTTGTGTAAGCATGTCTGTGCGTGTTCCCTTCCCTTTTCCTACACAGGATGTGTCCCTACGGATGTTCCTGTTTCTGAAGCTTGCTGAGTTGTTCTGTGTTCATCCAGCATCTTGGACCTGGTTTCTCCGGGATGTGGGTGCATGGCAAACTAATGTTCATCAGGTTGTCATCCCAGGTTGTCTTTGTTGTCAGGGCTGGGGATGTGGGCAAACGCAGATGGGACACATTCAGGATTCCCCTTGGCACTTGTTGGTTACACAAGTCATGTAATTTACAGTTTGTGGTAGCTTTCAGTGATTGTGACACGTTGTGTGTGTGACTGCTGCCACTCCTCAGGGTCAGAGCTGCAATGTTGGAAGTTGTGTACGTGTGTTCTTTGTGTGTCACCTTGCTTCTTCATTGGTGTGTGACTATGGCCGGGATCCCATTGATTGTGGTGGATTTCACGTCATGCCCATGTACCGCGTAGTGTGCAGTGTGTCAGACATTCACGAGTCTTGTTGACTGGCCATGTGTGATGGGTTTATGCACCTTAGTTCCCACCACCACCCCTGGGATTGTCATGGGTGCATGTGCAATGTCACCAGTCCATGTGAGCTTCACTGCTGCACATTGGTGGAGATCAAGGTGTGTGGTGTTGAGTGTGTGCAAATGTGAGTTGTTGCACGGCTAGACCCCTACCTCCATATTGGCCTTGGCTGGCAGGCCGTGCTGATTGATTTGTGCTTGTGTAGGTGTGATGGTAGTTTGTTGCTCAGGACACATGGCTGTGGTTCACAGTGTGAATGACATCTACCTTTGTCATCACAGTGGGATTATCATGCAGGATAGTGTCACCACAATGTGGGGTCCCTGGGGGTAGTGCTGTGGTGGGTCTGTCTCTTGCTGTGTTAGTTGCTGTTCCTACAAGCTTGTGTGACATGTGTAATTTGGGCTCCCTCTGATCTAACAATGCCTGTTTGCCCACATAGGGGAATCCGATCCATGAGTTACTTTTGTATGGCACTGTATACACATCTGTGTAATTGGAATTCAGGCCTCCTCATGTGTTGTGTGGTTGCCTGGGGACACTGGCACACACCCCCATCACCTGTTGTGTTTGATATGCTGTGTGAGTCTGCCTGTTTGTGTTTGTGCATTTGCACCACTGCATTGGCTGTATGTTGTTTGGTGGCTTTCCCCTGCTGTCCCTGGGACTCCTAGGTCATCAGTCATCACAATAATCATGGTTTGTATGTCCCATTGCTGCCATGGTATGGTATTTGTTCACCTGACATCTACAGTCTCCACAGGATATCTACATTTGTGTGTCCATTGTTGCAGATATGTGGGTCTGCATTATGATGGTCACTTCTGTCATTGTGTTATTTGTGAATGTTGAAAATGTGAGCCCCCATGGGTGATGTTTGTATGCACATGGCCAAAACGATGTTTTATTGCCACTGCACTGTTTGCCTCACCCAATCTATGTTGCTATGGGACACAAGCACTACTATGCCACTGATGTGTTTGTTGTTGTGTGACCAGGAATCATCCATGCAGTTTGGCTTTGGCATCTTTTACCATGACTACACCTACCTTTTGGTCACTGTGGTGATGGGGCTTTGGGCCCAATTGCCACACTGTTCAAAATGTGCATCAGCTATGGACCCCACACTTACCTTTTGGTCGCTGTGGTGATGGGGCTTTGGGCCCCATTGCCACACTGTTCAAAATGTGCATCAGCTATGGACCCCACACTTACCTTTTGGTCGCTGTGGTGATGGGGCTTTGGGCCCCATTGCCACACGGTTCAAAAGGTGCATCAGCTATGGACCCCACACTTACCTTTTGGTCGCTGTGGTGATGGGGCTTTGGGCCCCATTGCCACACTGTTCAAAATGTGCATCAGCTATGGACCCCACACTCACCTTTTGGTCGCTGTGGTGATGGGGCTTTGGTCCCCATTGCCACACTGTTCAACATGTGCATCAGCTATGGACCCCACACTCACCTTTTGGTCGCTGTGGTGATGGGGCTTTAGGCCCCATTGCCACACTGTTCAAAAGGTGCATCAGCTATGGACCCCACACTTACCTTTTGGTCGCTGTGGTGATGGGGCTTTGGGCCCCATTGCCTCACTGTTCAAAATGTGCATCAGCTATGGACCCCACACTTACCTTTTGGTCGCTGTGGTGATGGGGCTTTGGGCCCCTTTGCCACACTGTTCAACATGTGCATCAGCTATGGACCCCACACTCACCTTTTGGTCGCTGTGGTGATGGGGCTTTAGGCCCCATTGCCACACTGTTCAACATGTGCATCAGCTATGGACCCCACACTCACCTTTTGGTCACTGTGGTGATGGGGCTTTCGGCCCCATTGCCACACTGTTCAAAAGGTGCATCAGCTATGGACCCCACACTCACCTTTTGGTCACTGTGGTGATGGGGCTTTGGGCCCCATTGCCACACTGTTCAACATGTGCATCAGCTATGGACCCCACACTCACCTTTTGGTCGCTGTGGTGATGGGGCTTTAGGCCCCATTGCCACACTGTTCAAAAGGTGCATCAGCTATGGACCCCACACTTACCTTTTGGTCGCTGTGGTGATGGGGCTTTGGGCCCCATTGCCACACTGTTCAAAAGGTGCATCAGCTATGGACCCCACACTGGGGCTTTGGGCCCCATTGCCACACTGTTCAAAATGTGCATCAGCTATGGACCCCACACTTACCTTTTGGTCGCGGTGGTGATGGGGTGTTCGACCCCATTGCCACAGTGGCCATGGTCGGCTTGCATTGTGGAGGCCACACACATTTATGTGTGACACATGTGCTAGGGGGTCACATTGTATGTCCAATGTCATGTTCAGTGTTGTAGGCATTTGACACAGATTACACACGCTTGTCATGGTGTTGGGGGGGATGTAATTTTCAGACATTCCTTATGTGGGAGTATGCTGGTTGTGTCATGCATTACCCGTCCTATGAGTAGGGGTGGAGGTAGTGGTAGGCATCCATCCCCCTATCAGTGGGGATGGTAGTAGTGACAGGCATCCAGGCCCCATGAGTAGGGGTGGTGGTAGTGGCAGGCATCCAGCCCCCCCTGAGTAGGGGTGGTGATAGTGGTAGGCATCCAGGCCCCCTGAGTAGGGGTGGTGGTAGTGGTAGGCATCCATCCCCCTAAGGGTGGGGATGGTAGTAGTGACAGGCATCCAGGCCCCCATGAGTAGGGGTGGTGGTAGTGGCAGGCATCCAGCCCCCCCCCGTGTAGGGGTGGTGGTAGTGGCAGGCATCCAGCCCCCCCTGAGTAGGGGTGGTGGTAGTGGCAGGCATCCAGCCCCCCCCTGAGTAGGGGTGGTGGTAGTGGTAGGCATCCAGGCCCCCCTGAGTAGGGGTGGTGGTAGTGGCAGGCATCCACGCCCCCCTGAGTAGGGGTGGTGGTAGTGGCAGGCATCCAGCCCCCCCTGAGTAGGGGTGGTGGTAGTGGTAGGCATCCAGGCACCCCTGAGTAGGGGTGGTGGTAGTGGTAGGCATCCATCCCCCTAAGGGTGGGGATGGTAGTAGTGACAGGCATTCAGCCCCCCCTGAATAGGGGTGGTGGTAGTGGCAGGAATCCAGCCCCCTGAGTAGGGGTGGTGGTAGGATGGTGTTAGTGGTAGGCATCCATCCCCTATGGGTGTGTATGGCATTGGTGATGGCCATCCCACCCCTATGGTTCTGCTGTTGCTAGTGTACGTCATTTGTGCATCCCTATGTGTGTGTGACATATTTCGGGTACGTGTCGTTTGTTTGTGTTGTTGGTGTTTGACTTACCGTCTGCGCCGTACGCGTCCGTGCCGGTCCCGGTAATAGATGTAGAGTATAGGTAGGACCTGCGCAATGGGATTCATGCTTGGGTTGTCTCGTTCGTGTTTCTCGTGTCTTCGACTCGTACTCGTAGCAGGCTTGTTCGTCTCGTAGCCGTGGATCGTCTTGTGGCGCGAAACGGAGCTTATGTACGGCTCGCCCGGATGCTCAAACGTCCCGGACGTAGCGACGGGTTCGGCGCGTACGGAGTGCGCATCGTACTCGTCCGGCCGGAAGGTGCTGTGTATTTGCTTCCGTACGACTCGATTCGGCGTTTACGGATCCGGCTCGGGCGGGGAACAGGAGCTGGATTGGGTAAGTACGGCTCGCTCGGAATATGGGTTGTTATGCGCATCGTACTTGTTCGTTCGGACGAGTGTTCGAATCGGTCGGGAAACACGCACTCGGCTGGTTTTTTTTCCGGACAAATACTGTTAGGTGCGCCGAGATCGGAATCGACCCCAAAGCGTTAATGTTTGATGTCAGAAGAAGATACCCATCTACTGGCTGGTTTGCACTGTGCGCACATGGTGTAACTGAATAATCCCGCTTCCCTGCTTGACAAAGTGTTGTGATGCTAGGCAAATGAATGCTTTATGTCACCAAGCCTCTTTTCGCTCACTGTTGTTTATGAGCGCTCCAAACACCTTCAAATAGTGAGTTCAGGATCTGCGCTGTACAAAACCCTCTTGTGTGTGAGTTACTTGCCTATAATGTTTCTTATCTATAATAAGAATCTAGGCCACATTTAGGAGGTACAAGATGACTCATGACACGCCTCTTAGTTCATTAATAGAAGCATCATTATGGCAGGTGCAGGAATGCTTCTCAGTTCATGTTTAAAAGCTCTCTAATAAATACACATAGGTCTCACATAAGCTGATGTAGTAGAAAGGTGAAACGATTCTATGCGCTAAGCGAGATGTTTTTTTGTATTTTGAAGACCCTGCTTTATCATATTCTAACATGATCTTTGTTGCATGATTGGCATGCATTGCCAAATATTATCAATGCTCAGCTCATTGAAGGTCTCCTAGTGCCATCACCTGAGCCTTGGCTTGGCTGTCCCGCAGGGTGAGTCGCTGCTTTGTGTGCATGCTGACTTGACTGCGATGAAGCATAGGGCAGGCAGCGGCAGCAAGGAGCATAATCTGGCAAGCGACGGGCCCCCTTCAAGATGATTACGTTTTGAATAATGGAAAATGCGCAGCACACAAACAGTTTTATTACTTTTATTAATTATTATACGTGCCGCTTGCAAGCTACGTCCAGTCTGCAGGCTCCTAATTGCCACGGCCTTCTTCACTCCCTCTCCCTTCTGCAGGGATTACGAGGCCTCAGGGAGAACAGGAATGTGGCTGTGCAGTAACAACAGCAATGTTGGTTGGTGGGTCCCTCATCCCAGCAGACGCCCTGGGGCAAAAAGTGAAACCAGTCAGCAGCTCTAGCGCAAAGTCTCAGTGGCGCTGAAGCAGCTGATTGAATAAGCCACCTAGCGCAATGCAATGGAAAAAAAACTATCAATACTGTGACAATGGCGGGTCACAGAGCATTGTGGTGGGTGTTGTTGCCTCGCCTCAGTTACTTGTAAAATTTTATTGTTGCCTGTATGGCCACACCTGGGAGCAAAATAAACAAGCATTTGCAATGCAATAGGTGTCACATTTGCAAGAGTTTAAGCTATTGGCATTGTAATTGACTAGGCCTTTTATTGATCTGTTTTGATAATTAACACATAGGGGCCGATTCCGATCCTGGTCGGAAACCGTTCCGACCGACACGTTCCCGGAGCGATTTCCGACCGATTCGTGCCCCTTGGCACCAAGCGAGCGAGTACGATGCAGCCGCATGCTGACAGACTCGGTTCGGTCGGACTCCCATTGAAGTCAATGGGAGCCGGTCGTACGACGCGTACATGGGCTCCCATTGACTGAATGGGTATGTTGCACAAAAGGGTGCCCCCTGTAGTGGGTATGCGTTGGTGCCATCCGCACCGTACATGCATGCATGGGGGGACCCTTGGGTCCCCCCTGTGTCTGACTCATAAGGCTACGGGTGAAGGGGGGTCCGGCACGGACCCCCGAAGTCCGCTTCCCAGAGCGTTTACGTGTCGGAGGCTCCGACTCGATCCGGCTGTCCGGATCGTGCATCGTACTGGCTCGGTCGTAAAACGTCCCCATTGCGCGGTACGAATCGAGTGCGAACGATTCGTACGGAGCGGTTCGGACACGGAAATGATTCGGTCGGCGATTTCGCATTCATTCGCATCGTACTTGGGCGTCCGGACCTCTGTACGACTTGGTCGGAAACAAAGCCTCCGACTCGGATCCGGTAAAGCCGAATCCGATTCGGAGGCCTTCCGACCGAGATCGGAATCGACCCCTTTGAAGGCATTGTCATTTACAATGCCAATAGCTCAAGCACTTATAAATGCGAGACCTATTTCATTTCAAAGAAGCGGCCGCCATTGTCCTGGGCTGCTTGGAAAGTGAAAGCGTGCATGGCACAATGAATGTTGCAGGAAAGCATGTCGTGCCTGAAGTAGGAGAAACTCATTAAAGAAAATAGTGCTTACAGACAGAATAAAACATACCATGTGACAACAGAAGTAAAAGGGCCAGTCCTCATGGGAGGTTACAAATGAAGACAAGGCAGTACTAAGGAGGGGCTAACAAGCCTATTAATGAATCAGAAGCCAGCATTTACAAAGGACAATGACACAAGCCAATGAAAAATATGGGCGGAGAGTGGGCAGAGCTTCAAGTCCATACTCGAATACAGCATTCCTCACAGAGCAGCGCATGCGCTGCCCAGGCTCGACCTAATAAACGGCCATTGACTGGCCCAGTTAGAGGACCCCTCTGGCAGTGCATGATTGCCTGACATTCAAGTCGGACACAGGCGTTAGCACTGTGTTCAAGGCGAAATGGGCCCCTTCCGAACTCTGGGCCCCAGTGGATTGCACCGGCTTCACCAGTGGTGGCTATGCTCCTGGGATGGGAAGGGAAGAAGCAAATAAAGAAAATTGTAGTTGTAATTATAAAATGTATTTATATAGCGCTTGCTAACCCTGACGAGAAGAGGGGGGCTGAATGACTGTTTATTTCAAGGAGTGGTTCTCCACTTGCGAAGAGAGATTCACAGGGCTAATTAAGTAGAAAAGCTCTTATGAGTGGGTGTCTGCCTACTCATGAGTGGACGGATAGGACCTTCTCTTAGTCACAGGTTATCCATACAGGAACTTTTCCGCCTTTCATCATTGGATAAAATGTATGCCATCAAACTGGCTAGTTATACCACCGAATATTTGGACATAACAAGCTGTTGTGCATGACCACCAAAAAGTGGTCAATTTATTACAGCTTGAATGCACAAACCAGATACTTGCTCATCTAGAAACAAAGAATTGTGCATTTTACAAGTCACAAAAATAAATTGTGAGAAGAATCAGCCA
Source organism: Calotriton arnoldi (assembly GCA_963921515.1). Lineage (NCBI taxonomy): Eukaryota > Metazoa > Chordata > Amphibia > Caudata > Salamandridae > Calotriton > Calotriton arnoldi. Next base: position 15,306 of record CAWUFW010022586.1, read on the forward strand.
CGCTCATAGAATGAGATGATCGTCCTAAGTCCGAGTATATTTACGTATGTGTTAATGGGGTGTCCGTGGGCCACAAAATACTATACTGCGGAGCAGTGGGCAATCCCACACTGAGCTTCCACAGAATGACTCAACGCAGCAGGACTTTGGGAGCCGACAGTAGTTAAGTAGGATTGAAGAGGAAAGAAGCCCAGTTTCTCCGACTTAAATAAATTGTGTGATCCTTAGCAAACTGCACTTCGAAAAAGGCCACAGAGGCAGCAGTTGTGTTAACTGCTTCACAAACTGCACTGGAATCAAGCTAGGGATAAAGAAACTTGATGATCATGCAAGAGAAAGAAAACAACTGAACAACAATGCCAGCAGCCATGCACCTCCCCTAAAGCCTGTCAAAATTAATGCTGAACCAGAACATGCACAAATCACTTACCAATTAACTACTTCCCTGGGGCCTGAGTCACTGCTATTCTGTCTCCGGGTATCCAGAGACACAGTGCAAATATATGCAATAAGGTTCTTTTGGTACATAAAAAATACCTTTAACAGAGCCTGCAAATGTTGTAAACAAAGCACCTGCTAATAAAATTGTATGTAAAGGTGGCTGGAGGGAAATATCTAAAACCGTTTTCCATAGAATAAAAAGTGCAATGCCTTATTGGTGGCTGCAAGCAAGACTTTGCTGTACAAACTACAAGTGGTACAGAATACGGCAGCCAGACTGGTTTGCAATCTTCCATCCAGATCCTCTTCTGCTCCAATACAGAACTCCTTGCACTGGTTACCTATCAGGAAAAGACTCATCTTCAAGTTATGTTGCCTTACACATAAGTCATTAAATAGGAATGCTCCATCATACCTGCAAAACAGGCTCAGACAGCATAATCTGACCAGTCTACTAAGATCTAAAGACAAAGCTTTTTTGCAAATTCCATGAATTCGCACTGCCAGATATGGCGGGAGATCGTTCTCCTATCTCGCTCCCTTCCACTGGAATAAACTACCTCTGCATATCCGATTATGCTCAAAATTTGGAAAGTTCAAAAAGCTGTTAAAAACATGGCTATTCTAGTCGATTGGTCTAGCTCAGTTGTTACTGCTTGTCTGTATTTAGGCTAGCGCCGAGATAAATCTATGGGGATGATTCGTTTTGCGCTATATCAAATGCAGCTAACATAATATAACATAACACAGCGGGCAACACGTTTTACAGAAAATTACACATGGCTCAAATTAGCATAGACAATGTGCAGTGATCACACGTAGTGGAGCAAATATAAATCTCTTCCACTTGAGGCGCTCTGTACACGTAGGAGTCTATTCTCCCGGTACTGATTGGACTTGGGCATCCACATATAATATCTTTTAGAGAAAAACCCTCATTGAGTGCGCAAGACAGCAAACACACAGCTTGTCTATTCGTCATCCTAAATGTATTTTATTTCTTTAGCATAAAATTAATTCTATCGGAGAATCTGCAGTACACCAGCACACCCTATTTAAGACAGGTAACTCTTTCCTCGGGTTCTGTCTCGGTGCCATATTGCTTTTCACCCATCGTGCACGTCCCCATTAATTTATACCAATTATAGATAATCGTTAAGCATGCATGGTAACGCACCTGATTCAGGCGCTGAAGACTCCCAGGGGCAGATTTACAAGCCCCTTGCGCCACTTTTGCGTCACTTTTAACATGGGAAAAGTGACGCAAAAGTGGCGCAAGGGCCTTGTAAATCTGCCCCCAGTGTTTTAAGCCAAAAACTGCTATATTTTTGCTCTCTCCAGTATAAAATTGCCTCCACTCGATGTAAATCAATGGGGAAAATTCATTCCCCGATTTTCTTTCAAAACTTCCCTCGTTCGAGTTTCCAGATGTGTAGTTAAATTCTTTACCTTCTTTAGCCAGTTCAATCAGTTGATCAGGTTATTATATCAGATCCTCTTAATCGATTTGGTCAGATCATATATCATTCCTTTCATTGGTTATATTTGAAAAAAATCTATACAATTTCTGAAAAATATACTGAATCAAAACGTTTACAGTAGAACTTGTACTCCTCGTGATTTCAATTTGTTAAACTTTCTAGCTTTAACTACGGCATATAGCTCCCCCTTGTGACAAAATATAGTAACACCTGACACTCTCTTATTACACTTCGTGGTTTTGTATTCCAGAGGTCTCGTTTTCGAGACCTCCAATAGATTTCTCTTGTTCCAATATAATTTTGACGTTTTCTGTATGGGATCATGACTTACTCTATGTTGTACATAATAACAATATTGCAATTCACGGAACAGCTCCATGACCATATAAAAGAATGAGTGCAAAGGCAAGGCTGGGGTGACTTGCAATATAATTTTGATGTAGAACACAGGGTATTTTATTCCTTTTTGGACATGGTCACACCATTTCCTTGATCTCTTTTTTTTCTTATAACTAAGGAAGGGTGTACATATTTATAACACATGTGGAATCTATTGTGCGACATTAAATTCACTAGTATACATCTAGTAATTCATTGCAAAAAATGATTATGTGCAGTTCAATGTAAGTCCCTTTAAAAAATAGCTATAGTTAAATTGTAGCAACATGCAGAGCATTTTCTGCTTTCCTCTAATGAACTAAATCCCAATAAAAATGTAAACATGCTGCCGTAAATGCCTCTGTCTGCATGAAACTATCCATTTTAGGAAAACAAACAAAAAAGCTTAAAAGCTAGTTATCGTTTTCATTGTTTAACCAAAAGTGGTAATTCTGCTCCATGGCCTGCACTATTGGCTCTAGTAGCAGGCCTTGTAACAACACTATTCTTCTACAATAAATTATACATTTGAGTAATGATGTCATTGTTTTATTACATGTGGCTAATGATGTTACTAGAAGTCTGTTAAAAGGAAAATTAGAGAAATCTTTTTGTATAGGATTGCAAGCTCCGAGGTATTTTATATATTACATACAGAGTGGCAGCTGCCACTGTGTAGTTATGACTCAGTTGTACTTTCATTAAAAAGTCAATTGATTGAGTGAATGAATGAAAGAATAATCTTTATTTGCATTATTAATTAAAAAGACAATTGTGCCTTGCCTATAACTTTGCTACCCTGGTCGAATCTGAACCAAATTTGAAACTCGCCTGCCGCATGTAACTAAAGAATGGCATGCCAGTTTTTGTGTAGTTGTGTGCAGAGTTGAAAAAAATAATAATGGGGAAAGCTTGAAAAAAATATGTTTCCCAATTTTGCTCCCCTGGGAAAGTGTGTATGCAACTACAGCAAAAACCACTGAGCAAATTTAAACCAACTTTGGCATAAAAGTAGAACTTTATTTATAAAGTGTGATTTTTGTGTTTTGATGTGAATCCGTTCAGTAGTTTTTAAGATATTAGTGTTTGAAAAAAGTGGCAAGTGGCTTTAAATGTTAAATTCACAATTTCCAAATCATAGGGGCTCATTACGATGGCGGGCGGAGGCACAACCGCGGTGCTGGCGGAAAATGTCTTTTTCCGCACTCCAGCAGCGGTCCTCGCGCCCGCCATATTACAATGGGCAAACATAGCCCATTTACCGTCCGCCGCGGAGCGACGTGAACCGCCAGAAATTTGCGCCCGCCACCGCGGCGGAGGCAGCCAATAGAGACACACCGCCGTGCGGAATGACGTCCCGTCCGCCGTACAAATTACGATGCCTCAAACCGCATCACACCGCAGCGGAGAATCCACCCACCCAGAGACGGTGGAAGCACGACAGCGGAGCGCGAAACCAGACTCCCGGTCCCCTCCACCCGGTGCTGACCGCAATGGATCCAGCTCTCCAAGCCTTTCCGGTGCTGTACCTCATCAACTACCAGCAAATAATGCACCGTCGCGGACAACGCCGCAGGTACGCAATTACACAACTCCGCACACAACCACAGCACACAACTCCTGTGCCGAAATACGGTTCCTGTCCACATCAGACACTCTGGTGGGGACAGGAACACATCCCCAAGTGTACCCACAGATGTCCTACCTGGTAGAAAATCACCCCTCCGCATCTGGGTCACCCATCAACCGCGAAATCACTGCAATGTCCCGGTCATGTGACCGCAGCGGTGAAGACGCGGGAAAACATGCGCACAATGTAGTAGGCAGGGCCAGCACCTGGCATGGGCAGTCCACAAAGATTCACAGGACCCCACCTCCACCCTTCCCACACTACGCTTCCCACACCCATTTGGGGACATGCTGTGTGCTCCTCTTGTGCCCCCCCTGCACAATTCAACTGCCAGGTGTAGCCAGACCTTGCACCTCACACACCAAAGGACCAGGGAGCCCGGCTTCGAAGGTGGGGGTGAAGAGGAACACCCTGCACAGAAGCTCAGGGGCTGGACAACCCTCCCCCTCACACCTACCTCCCACTCATGTGAAGCAAACTGAGTATAATTCCAAAATGAAGACTCACACTGCATATGAACATCCACTGAACTGTTCACACTGCCTGTCAAGTCACTCACAAACACCCCACACTGACACCCAGCCACATACGCATACCATAGCTCAGCAGCAATGGAGGACAATAAATGGGTCAGCCAAAAGTGAAATGGACAGTGCTGGAAAGCCATGGAGCAAGCCACATAACATGTGTACAACACATGCAAGAGAAGGAACATATCACACCACCCTTAGGCCATCAAATCACACATGGGTGGCACAGTGAGTGAAATTAAACCAAAGTGACCTCCATGCAACAACTCAGGGAGACATCAAGGCAAGCCATGCATAGGCATAGGAATGACAGGAAGTGTCTGAAGTCAAACAGTGACCAGCCACACATCTGTGTCAACTTACATGACATGTGTATGTCATCAGCACAACACACATGGCTCATTGTCACACTCCCTGACTGTCAAACACAAGTAGGACCTTCACACATGCCACTCATCTACCCACCTCACACCTGCAACACTCAACACCAGTGTGAAACCCACAGAATGGTGCAAATGATGTCCTGTGAGTTCACTGACAACCAATCATACTCCCTGGGGTGCATCCACAAACATCACACTCACACTCAGGGATGCCTGAACCAATGCAGACACAAAAACAATAGCCAAACACAAATCTCACAAACAACATACAGAGAAGTCCAACAAGCCCAGACATGGGCAGACAAACAGTGGAAAGGCAATGTGACCCTAGACAGAACAGGAATACACAACATTGTCACTCTGGACCAATGCACAGACACCATGCATCAACACAAACAAGAGGTGCATCCTCAAAAATCAACCATGAACACTAACTGGGATCAATGGGACAATCAGCTAACACAGACAGAGACACCACACCACTCATCAAGTGGACAAGGTGCCATATTGTACCACAAGCATGCACATCCACAATCCTGAAAAGTGTCAGGTCAAAAATAGGAGGACAAACCACCAATGTGCACTCAAAACAAGCCCAGCAACAAGAATCCACCTTGCTGCATGTGACAGACACACAAGTAATGCACACCACACCTGAAACACACATCTGAATGTATCACACAGCAACAACCACTCACACACAACGTCATGCAAATAGAACATCACACACACATAGCATCTGTCAGTAGAAAGAGCCAACACAGGCCAAACACTGCATACATCCACAACAAAAACACAACAGATGCACAGACCAATCCATCACAATGCAAACTCAGCTGCACATCAGGGGGATGCACAACAAGCAAGTACAAGGCAACATACACTGACAACACTGCATGCACACCAAGCAGTGTGTGCACACCAACCAAATCAGTAGAACACACATCTGAGTGCAACACCATGTACTCCCACAACACAAATCATCACAGCACACAGAGAACATCACACTCAGGAAGGGTAGCAGTACCTCAGCAAACACACATACAGCTTAGCCATCACCCACAGATGCACAACTCAGGGACACCAGGTGCAAACAACATGACCAGAGGACTGTGCTGCCCAATCATCTGCACTGCACATGAGCAACCATGACAGCAAACCAGTACAAGAAAATAACACATAACTAATTGGGAAACTGTCCTGAGTAGCACATTTGTCCTGTACACAGATCAGGCTCACACAGCATAGTGTCACACTATGAAGTGGTGGGGAGGCTCACACACTGGCAAGCCATGGGGTGGAAGACATGATATTTAAGTGGTGTGTACTTCAGTAGTGGACAGGTGAGCAGTGTACAGTACACAAACACATAGAGGAGTCACTCACAATGTGTAGGCATCAGAAGCACATATAGGGGATGGCATGACTCCACATACCACATACCATACTGGAGCCAAAAATGGGTCAAGTGACAGAAATGCGTGAAAAAACTCACAAATAATGTCAGTGTGGTTGAGCAGGTCTGCACAGTGTGCACAAACAGTAACAAGACACATGGCTGATCAACAAAACACAACACAGACTTGGCTGTCACACACTCTGCATACTCACAACTGGCAGCAACAACAAGTAGGTGTCCCCCAGGAGTGCAAGGACACACCCACACACTCCCCAGTGCCCAACCTACAACTCCTACATGTGCCCACAATATGAAGCACATGGCAGACAATTGAAACAAACAGGCACTCATCTTCTGGGTCATACATGTGTGCAGTTGGCATTGCAGGGGCACACACACATCAACACTACTGACAGTTACAGCCCATTCACACTTTATGACCACACAAGTGCACACATCCAAATGTACCCATGTGACTAGGAAGACAGGCCACCACAAGATGACCATACATCAACACTGCTGTTCAGACATCAAGAAAGATCACACAGATATGATGGACCCTGGCCAGCCCGCAAGTAATCCTGTGGACAGAATTCACCTCTGTTCTGGTATTGCATCATAACATGACATGTGTAAAATTTAGCAAACATGACCATATGATGAGTATGATAATAGTAGACCATCACAAACGCCCATCATTGCACCCTCAAGCCTCAAAATGAAGAAGAACAAAAGTGCCCCTCACCACTGGCAAACCCTGAAAAAGTAAAATAAGCAATTGGCAATGTTAAAGTGGCATACAGAGCATTTGTCACATGCAACCATACCCATACAGAAAACACTTTTATTTAGCAAGGACAGGAGTAACTGTCTTTATTACATTTCACCAAGCTAGGCATGAAAAGTAGACAACAGCAAGGCCAGTGGCCAGTCCATAGTTCAAAGGAGGGACATGTCTGCATGAGAACCTGCACAGGGAATGGGCATCCAAAGTCACAAACAGCAAGGCCAGTGGCCAGTCCATAGTTCAAAGGAGGGACATGTGTGCATGAGAACCTGCACAGGGAATGGGCATCCAAAGTTACAAACAGCAAGGCCAGTGGCCAGTCCATAGTTCAAAGGAGGGACATGTGTGCATGAGAACCTGCACAGGGAATGGGCATCCAAAGTCACAAACAGCAAGGCCAGTGGCCAGTCTATAGTTCAAAGGAGGGACATGTGTGCATGAGAACCTGCACAGGGAATGTGTGACACCGTACACTGCCATGGTAAGCAACACAGCTAGGGGGATAACAATGGGCAGTCCAGGCACCGCTGTGGGAGAGATAGGTTTGGGAAGGGGACTTTGCCTCAGACTTGGCTGTCAGTCGAACTGGGAGGTGGCTGATTGTCGGGGCCAGTTGGAGGACTCGACCTGGGAGAGAGAGGACCAGCTGAGGTAGAGGCAACAGTGGCTTTGGGAGGCGGAGGGCTGCTTGGACCGGGTGGCATGGTGGCAAGGGGAGGCGGAGACATGCTGCCGTGAGACACAGTGTGTGAGGGTTAATGTGGAGGGCTGCCTCTCCACTTCTTGGGGATCCGATAGTGAAGAATTGTCTTGGTAGGAGTAGGAAGTGTGGTGGGCACAACAGCCTCACTCTCCACCAAAGGTGCATCTGTTGCAGGTGGCTCTCCCTGTGGGGATTTTCTGGATCTGGCGGTACGCTTGGCCTGGCCTTGCTTGTTCCCCTCCATCCCCTGTTGATCAGGTGAACCCCCCACAGTGCCCACCTGTCCCAGCTTCACAGGGGTGTGGGTGGGAGTTGAGGTTGTGGATGAATCTGCCTTAGAGGGCTGTTTCTGCAGACTCTTAGCAGGCACCAGCTTCACAGCAGGCACGGCAACTGTTTGCCTGTCTTTGGGAGCCGCTTTTGGGACGGGAGTGTCCTTGGATGGGGCTGATTTTGAGGCATGTGAACCTGAGGCCTGCTTCTTGGCTTGATGCCCCTGAGTGTCACCTGATGGGCTTTTTGATTTACGCTCCTGTGTGAGTTTCTTTTGTTTGGGGGATGGTGTCTGAGCTCTGGGCCGCTTGGGGTGCTGCTGTTGAGTGCTGCGTGTGGAGTACCTGGAGCCTGAGGGCTGTGGTGTGTGGTCACTCTCGTCAGATGTTGCCACTGGCAGGGGGGTTGCCAAAGGGACTGGAGCTGGACTCTGAGCCTGTGACAACTGAATGGCTGCCGTCACTGTGGAGGACAAAGACTGGACAGTTCTGTGTAGCCCACCCACGTCAGAATGAATTCCCTCCATGAAGGCAACTACCTGTGCCAACTTCTTGTCATGATCCTGGAAGGCATTCAGGAGAGTTGTCTGACCCACACACAGCTGGAGCAAAAGGTCCACAGCCTCAACACTGAGGGCAGAAGGGAGACAGGGGCAGGGGCAGCGGTGCCTGGGGGGAAAGACACTCTTCCCTTCTTACTGCTGCGGGCACGTGCAGCACTAGTGGAAGTAGCCGGGAGGGTGGGCACTGGACGATGTGTGGTGGAAAAAGAGTCAGATTTCCCACTCCCTGTGCCCGCCAACATCGAGGAGTCACTGCTGGCGTCAGATGACGTTGAGGTTGGTGTTTCTGGGCGTAATTCTTCAAGGGCGCTCCTGTCCCCCTCCGAGGCGCTGGTCACATCAGTGTCAGTGAGATCATGTGTAGCAGTCGTGCAAGATGCCTCACCACTGGTGTCCGTGCCCTGTCCTACTATGCCCACGGTAGATGCTGCAAGAGACAGAGACGTAGGTTCAGTTTAGTGCCATACTCACAAACATCATATGCAAACAAAGCACAAAACAAGATGATGATACCCCCATGTTGCACACCCCCCTGTGCAGTCTGCATGTGCAACCTTAATGCAAAAAGCAAAAGATGCATGGTAACATGCATATTTGGCATTAATGACCCATGTGATGTTCACACAGCCAAATAGCTTGCCCGTGCCTCCATGTAACCTGACATACAGATTCCTGTAGGCATACCTAGGTGCCCGTAGGTGAAAAAGATGTCCATCTCAACATGTTGTCACAATCACATATGGAGTCACTTTAAGGGGACAACACAGATACAGACTCCAAAATGTCCTTTTGCAATGGCCATAAGCTTCTGCTATCCCCCATGTTGTGCCTCGAAGCACAACTACAGTTGCACATTGGTGTCAGATGTGTAGTTCTCACAATTCCGAGGTCAGGCACTTCACACATCGACGAAAGCACACTAAGATGAGGCACACTGCCGTTCACTGCACAGTGATGTCCATGACTCCCCTGATGCAGCAGATGCCATAAGGCCACATCTCAGCATGCAATGTCAAGGGCCAGTACATTAAACACATGAGAAAGTACATGTGGCGTAAATGCATGACAGCTGCACTCAACACAGAGGCCTATTACAAGCCATAGCATCACACTAGAAACATCACAGAGCTCCGCATTGGCTCAGGGTTGGGATAAATGCAGTCACTCACACCCAAATTCTCACTTTGCAGAATACTCACCCCCAACTTGCTGCTGATGGGCCCTCAAATGTCCATCCAGCTCTGGCTGTGTCACTGCCAAGATGCGGGCCATTAGTGGTGTCATGCTCCTGCGCGCCAACCTTCCAGTCCGAGGGAGCAGCCTCAGCGTCATCTCTGCCACGTTTTTGCTCAGCCGGCAGATGTCATCCCACCTCTTGTGACAGTGTGTGTGCCGTCGGTTGGAGACACCCAGAGCCCGCACCTTGCGTGCAATGACCCTCCATAAGGCCTTACGCTGGTGGACTTTAAGCTGCAGGCATGGGAGACAAGAGGAGGAAATATCAGTAACACTGGGTTTTGTACCACTGTGTCTCAGTTCAGGAGCATGCACAAACTTAGCACAGCTATTCAGATATGGTTAGCAGGGGCCATACAGCATGATACGTACTACATTAGCATAAGACAATCGTCCCCAAATGCATGCAGGTATGAGGATGGACACAGTACCTGGCCATCTCATGCACATGCAGAATGCCAGCACAGAAAGCAATGTGAAGAAGGCACACATCTGCAATGTGGTTTGTGAGGGAGCAAGACATACATCACATTGTAAATGATGTTTCGGGCCAGAATCACTGTGTCCAACAATGCACACCCCTCATGGTCCTTGGGCTGTGAATGTGTACCTGTGTCATGGAGGTCACATTTAGGGACATGAACTAACATTCTCACACCCTTCTCACAAGGTCTGTCTTGTGGAATCCACAGGCCTAAGATAGCTCATTGAGGAATAGGGTGGCAGACAACACATATGTCTCACTCTGTCCATTCAGTGATGGCTCCCTGTCAAATTGGGCAGTAACTGTGCGGCCCAGGGGGGCTCACAATGAGGTTAAACGTGGACCATCAGAACAGTCACATGCATTTACAATATGAGAGGGCAAACAGTGCCTACACATGCGAGTCTGTACACATATTGAAAATAATGGAAGGGGGATGTTATTGAAGTACACCATTCTGCTGTGTCATACGGGAATTTCCACCAGGAGTGGCACCCTCAGGCATTTCACTCTTGTGCATACTGCTCACAGATCCATGGTGGCAATACAAAGTCAAACACACTTCCATCAGTATCCTCTGGACGGCAAGTCTTTGTTATGTCACAAATGAGCATGTGAAAACCTCATGGACTCAAACATCTATTAGCACAGGCAATGTCTGTTCTGACTTCCACTTTCCAAACTTGCAGTGTCACTGTATGGCTGCAAAGACACTGCATGTCCCTCCCATCCTGAAATGCTGCCCGGGAAATGTGTAAAATAGGCTACAAACCCCATTTTCCTGAAGTCAGCATGCTAGGCAGTGTATCACACAAACCCACACTCTCAGGCACATACTGCAGCGGATCAACTTCATGTGTGCACTCCCTGCACTCTCACTTCCACTCTGAAACACTTACCATGACATCTGGAGCACCATATAGCCTCCCATACTGTGAGAGCACCTCGTCCACAAGGACCTCCAGCTCCTCTGTGGTGAAGGGACGGGCCCTGATGTTCTCAGTTCTCGCCATCACTGGGTCCAGGAGACAGGAACAGCAGCAGTTGGTGGTGAAGAGTGTCAGTCAGCAGTGTCTGGAAGCAGTGGAAATGTGTGTCTCTCTCCCACACATATATAGCCCCCTGGGCTTGTTTCAGTGGTACTCAGTTGCTGCAATTGGTGTTCCAGGTCGCTTTTTTCAAATGCATCCAATGACCGGCCCGCGGTAGCGGAGCACGCCTACCCCGATTTGAAAAAGTGCATTTGTCTACCGCGATTGCGGTTCCCATTTGCTGTAAGGGCATGGGCATTGGTGGTGACACACCGCAGGGGCCAGGCGGTCGCTACCGCGATCGTGCATCTTTCAATTGCATCCAATGACTGGCCCCGCGGTAGCGGAGCACGCCTACCGCGATTTTCAAAAATGCATTTGTCTACTGCGATCGCGGTTCCCTTTGGCTGTAAGGGCATGGGCATGGGCATTGGCGGTGACACACCGCAGGGACCAGGCGGTCGCTACCGCGATCGTGCATCTTTCAATTGCATCCAATGACTGGCCCCGCGGTAGCGGAGCACGCCTACCGCGATTTTCAAATGTGTCTTCCACTAGCGCGATTGCGGTACCCATTTCCTGAATGGGCAGGGGCATTGGCGGTGTCACACCGCAGGGCCCAGGTGGTCGATACCGCAATCGTGCATCTTTCAATTGTAACCAATGTCCGGCCCCGCGGTAGCGGAGCACGCCTACCGCGATTTTCAAATGTGACTTCCACTAGCGCGATTGCGGTATCCATTGGCTGAATGGGCAGGGGCATTGGCGTGTCACACCGCGGGGCCCAGGCGGTCGCTCCCACAATCGTGCATCTTTCAATTGTAACCAATGTCCGGCCCCACGGTAGCGGAGCACGCCTACCGCGATTTTCAAATGTGTCTTCCACTAGCGCGATTGCGGTACCCATTGGCTGAATGGGGAGGGGCATTGGCGGTGTCACACCGCGGGGCCCAGACGGTCGCCACCGCGATTTCTGCATATTTCTATTGGTGCCAATGACCGTGATTGCGGTGGCGGGGCACGCTTAGGGCACCTATGGACACATCATGCTGTAGCAATGGCAATGGCCAGTTCTCATCATTGAACACTCCACACTTACTATGAATCATGCCACCAGAGAGTTAAATTGAATGCTAGTGTGACATTTCACTCACTGATGTCTACACATGCCATGTCAGTGCACTGGATTACATGCATTGGCATGTACTCCCTCACATGTGACTAATGACGTTGTTGTGCATGTACACAGATCTGTTGTGTGATGGACACTCAAATATGGAAACATGTCAATGTGTGAGATGGCTATGCAACACATAGTGATGATGGACTGACTACATAATGTGCCTACATCACTGTGTAGATTGCTGAACTCATGTTTATACTTGAACTTTATGCACACACTGTGCTCATTGTGTTGTTAATGTGTGCCCTGTCCGACTCACGCAAGAAGGTGTGGCAGGTACAGCAGCTACGTAGGAGACAGCAGTGTCGCTGTTTCAGACATGTGCTGTGTCAAGTACTCTCAGGGTTGGTGACACAAGATGTTGGAATGTTCCATATTACATTCACATGGTCTGAGTCTGTCTCGGGTGTACTTAGTATGTACATACTGAACACGTGTACAACTACTTGGGGTCAAGTTGTCTCTGCATGTGACTTGTGCTGTAAGCTGTTGTTTCCGGCCAGTCATTGTTGGCGCTGTGTCAGTCAAGACGTAAGATGTTGGACACATCTCCTAGGGAAATTGAATTGACAATTGTCCCCTTTTATCTTATGTAGGAGGCGACCAAATGTGCATCGTCCATTCACATTGCTGGCGGACATGGAGGATGTGGACATCATCCGTAAATTCCGTTTGGATCGGCAAACCCTCCAAGACCTATGTGCTCAGTTGGAGCCCCATCTGAGGCCTCGCAGAACATATCCAACTGCTGTGTCAACAACATGTAAGGTGATGGCGGCCCTGCATTTCTTTGCAACTGGTTCGTTTCAGTACACGGTGTCCAGCGCAGGTGGGATGTCGCAGCCAATGTTCAGCATGGTGCTATATGATGTCCTGTCCGCTATGATGGTATACAAGGACACCTACATCCATTTTCCACGAAGACAGGATTTTCCAGCTGAGAAGGGTGATATTTATGCGCTTGCCCACATCCCCAATGTTGTTGGTGCCATTGACTGCACCCATGTTGGCCTGGTTCCACCACAGGCACGTGAGCACATCTACAGGAATAGGAAGCATTTCCATTCCATCAATGTGCAGGTTGCGTGCCAGGCAGATATGATCATCTCACATGTCTGTGCCAGATTCCCTGGCTCAGCCCACGACTCCTACATCCTGCGTAACAGCATCGTACCACAAATGATGGCAAATCTGCATCCTAACCGTGCGTGGCTTGTAGGTGAGTTAGCTGAGTCAAGTATTGTGCTGTATGTGTGACATGCTGTCCGCTGCTACAGTTATATGACAAAATTGATCTGTGTATCTGACACCTAGGTGACTCTGCATATCCCAACCGGCCTTGGTTGCTGAGCCCACTGCGGAATCCCAGGACCCCGGGTGAAGTCCGCTACAATGATGCCCATGGGAGGACACGTCGTGTGGTGGAGCGTACTTTTGGGCTTCTGAAGTCTCGGTTTCGGTGCCTGCACAGGACCGGAGGTGCACTGATGTACTCTCCCCAAAAGGTGTGCCAGATAGTTGTTACATGCTGCATGCTCCACAACCTGGCCTTGCACAAGGAGATCCCCCTGCTCCTGGACGATGATGCGCAGCAGATGCCCCCCCCCTGCAAGCCCACACATGTCCAGTGACGAGGATAGTGGAGAGGAGGAAGGTGTCGACCTGCGCCAACAGATCATTGACCGCTACTTCCCTTGAGTGTGAGTAACATTGTACAACAGTGCCATTGTCTGCTGTCTTTGATGATGGTGATAAGTCCGAGGGGAGCTTTATGACTGCTGCCTGTTGTTGGCTCTGTGCTGATGGCTGATGTTTGTGGCACAGTGTAGTCCTGAGCAGCTACATGATGTCTATGTTGAGATTGTTTCTCCTTGTGATGTGTGCTGGTTTGTGTACCTTGATGACTAGTGTTGTGTACTGGCTGTGATGCCAACAACTGACAAGTAAATGTCGTTCTCTTGTGTCTCTCTAGGTCCCTTCAGACTCTCACTGTCTTGCCACGATCTAAGCTTCTGGTACATTGTGTTCTGAGTCAACATTGCACATATTGTGATAAACATGGAGCTGACACAAAGACATTGGTGTATGAAGTGTGTTTATTTACATTGAGTGGTTGTGACAGACAAGTGATGTTTCAAGAAATGGTGCTAGTGAATCAATGAGTTGTCAGTGATGGCAAACAAGACAATAGAGTAGTCACCACATTGATGAGGTGACACAGTCCAACAGACACCTGCCATCAACATGGAAGTGGGTAAGGATAGTCAACAAAGTCAATGTCAAGGTGAACAGAGGTGCTATCATGGCTGGCTCTTTGACTTGCGTTTGGCTGGTGCTTTGCCACGTGATCCTCCCGTGGTGTTTCTCGGACAGCCCCTCTTGCGTTTTCCAGGGGGGGCTCCTGCTGCGGGATCAGCGGTGTCTGAGGAGTCATCCTGTTGCTGCTCACCCCTCTCTGTGGCTGCAGCTGGGCTGGTGGGGGGATCAACCTGCAGGCCACTGGAGGGGGGTTGAGCCGTAGTTTGGGCCACAGGTCTGTCCCTCAGAACACCCACAAGCTGCCCCAAGAGGTCCACAATTTGGCCCATACGTGTGTCTATGGACCTCAGCAGCAGGCGGAGCTCACGCGATTCTGCCAGAGCCTGGCCCGTGTGTCCCTGGGCTTGTTCATATGCCTCAAGGACTCTGGCGATGTTGGCCAGGGCTTCGGTCCCAGTGTCCTCTTGATTTTGTCCCCCAGTTGCCCTCCCACCTGCCCTGCTGTCCGGACCTGTGGCGTTGGCACTCGACTCACCCGCAGACTCTCCCTGCCCTCCTCTGATTGTGTGATGGTGTTGGTAACCACTGAGGCAGGGCGAGTGTTGCAGGCAGCAGTGGTGGTGGTGGTGGTTGAGGCCGCACAGGTCGTTGCAGCAGGGGTCAGCGCGGATGTTGTTGCTGATGTGGTGGTGGTGGGGACAGTGGGGGCCTGGGACGTGGTGCGCCCTGGCAGTCCGGACGGGCCAGGTTGGTGCTCCTCATCCAAGAAACCTATGGAGTCTGCATCCGAGAGTCCATGTTCCGAGTGTGGAGACTGGCTCTGCAGGTTGGTGTTGTCTTCTGCATCAGTCAGTTGTTGATCTCCTGTTGGACAGAGGTGAAATGGTCATTTCAGTGCACCCCACAAGCATGATGTTAGATGTTTGGATGTTACATGTGTTACACCACACAGTTTACATAGATATCACTTTGTATGGCTGCAGGGTACTGCCCATCATGCCATGATGTGTAGGTACATACATCACTTGTCCATGGTGTGACATGTAAATAGATACCATGTTCCACGTACAGATTGTGTGATTACAAGGACATGTCATCATCTACCGACTTGCAGCCCATCAACTTTATGTGATTTGTCTTTTTGTTTTGCTCTGCGATGAAGACGTTACATCAGAGCAAGAACTAGCCATTGTAATCTTCTGCATACCTTAGTAATATCATGTACTTAACTTTCTTTAAACAACTGACCATGCATGTTTTGTGTTCATATGGGCCTTCATGCTCTGCCACCATGGCACTTGCACATGGCATTCAGTGCTGGACATGATTGTGCTCTGGATTCCTGCAGAATGTGACTTGCTGGCTTAACGTTTCATTTCTGTGACAGTTACATACGCTTGGCTGTCTGCATACAGGAAGTGACTATTGGATGTATGCCATGTTGGGTGACATGTGAGGGGTGGTGTGGTCATATGGCTCCATGTTTTTTGTGAGGAATGGCAGGGTGCATGCACTGTCTACCTACCTGTCCTGTGACACAATTGAGGGGACTTGCTGCCACATGGTTGTGGGTGTGGGGAGTGCTCCATCCTGCTCAGGGGTGGGACAAGAGAGCATGAGATGGCAACCTACCTGTGACTTTGTAGGGAGCATTGCAATGTCTGCCACTTGCTTCTGGGTGGGGTGCGGGGAGTGCTCCATCCTGGTGTGCTTTGGGACAAGGGGGCCTGGTGGGAGTTGTAGTGCAGGCTTCCCAGTCACACCCCCCCCCCTCCCTGTTAAGATGGCTACCTACCTGTTAGTTTGATGAGGGGAATGCATTGTCTGCCACTTGCTTCTGGGTGGGGTGGTTGGGAGTGCTCCATCCTGGTGTGCTTTGGGACAAGGGGGCCTGGTGGGAGTTGTAATGCAGGCTTCCCAAACACAACCACCCTCTCCCTGTTAAGATGGCTACCTACCTGTTAGGTGAAGGTGGGCAATGCAATGTCTGCCACATTCTTCTGGCTGGGGGGGGAGTGCTCCATCCTGGTGAGCTTTGGGACAAGGGGGCCTGGTGGGAGTCGTAGTGCAGGCTTCCCAGACACCCCCCCCCCCTCCCTGTTAAGATGGCTACCTACCTGTAAGTTTGATGAGGGGAATGCAGTGTCTGCCACTTGCTTCTGGGTGGGGGGGGAGTGCTCCATCCTGGTGTGCTTTGGGACAAGGGGGCATGGTGGGAGTCGTAGTGCAGGCTTCCCAGACACACTCCCCCCTCCCTGTTAAGATGGCTACCTACCTGTTAGTTTGATGAGGGGAATGCAATGTCTGCCACTTGCTTCTGGGTGGGGTGGGGGGAGTGCTACATCCTGGTGTGCTTTGGGACAAGGGGGCATGGTGGGAGTCGTAGTGCAGGCTTCCCAGACACCCCCCCCCTCCCTGTTAAGATGGCTACCTACCTGTTAGTTTGATGAGGGGAATGCAATGTCTGCCACTTGCTTCTGGGTGGGATGGGGGAGTGCTCCATCCTGGTGTGCTTTGTGACAAGGGGGCCTGGTGGGAGTTGTAGTGCAGGCTTCCCAGACACCCCCCCCCTGTTAAGATGGCTACCTACCTGTTAGTTTGATGAGGGGAATGCATTGTCTGCCACTTGCTTCTGGGTGGGGTGGGGGGAGTGCTCCATCCTGGTGTGCTTTGGGACAAGGGGGCCTGGTGGGAGTTGTAGTGTAGGCTTCCCAAACACAACCACCCCCTCCCTGTTAAGATGGCTACCTACCTGTTAGGTGAAGGTTGGCAATGCAATGTCTGCCACATGCTTCTGGCTGGGTGGGAGTGCTCCATCCTGGTGAGCTTTGGGACAAGGGGGCCTGGTGGGAGTTGTAGTGCAGGCTTCCCAAACACAACCACCCCCTCCCTGTTAAGATGGCTACCTACCTGTTAGTTTGATGAGGGGAATGCAATGTCTGCCACTTGCTTCTGGGTGGGGTGGGGGGAGTGCTCCATCCTGGTGTGCTTTGGGACAAGGGGACCTGGTGGGAGTTGTAGTGCAGGCTTCCCAAACACAACCACCCCCTCCCTGTTAAGATGGCTACCTACCTGTTAGGTGAAGGTGGGCAATGCAATGTCTGCCACATGCTTCTGGCTGGGAGGGAGTGCTCCATCCTGGTGAGCTTTGGGACAAGGGGGCCTGTTGGGAGTCGTAGTGCAGGCTTCCCAGACACCCCCCCTCCCTGTTAAGATGGCTACCTACCTGTTAGTTTGATGAGGGGAATGCAATGTCTGCCACTTGCTTCAGGGTGTGGTGGGGGAGTGCTCCGTCCTGCAGAGTTGTGGGACAAGGGTGCCTGGTGGGAGTTGTAGTGCTGGCTGCCTGTACACCTGCAACCATGATAATATTGCTAGCTACCTTTGGGGTGAATCAGAGGGAGTGAATGTTGGAACTGTGAGACATGTTTTGGGTTGAGTGTGGTGCACATGCATGCATTTTGACCTAGGAGGTGTAGCTTTGTAGTTGTGCAAGACAGTACATAGCAGTGTGATGGTAGACATTTGTTGGTACTTACCAGCCTCCACTGCCCCAGGTATTCCTGTGAGACTCTCTGGATGCAGTATGCCAAGCACCTTCTCCTCCCATACCGTGAATGTTCGTAGTGGAATGGGAGGGCCACCGCCAGTCCTCTGAGCCAGCTCACGGTTCTTGTTGTTCTTCTCTTTCACCTTGCTCTTGAGGTCATGCCACCGCTTCACGATCTCCTTCTTGGAGCGCGGGATGGTCCCTACTGCATTGACCTTGTTGACTATCCTTGCCCACATTTGCATTCTGGTGGCTAATGGTGTCTGTTGGACCAGGTTTCCAAACAAATGTGGTTCTACTCTGATTACCTCATCTACCATCACTGACAACTCATTGTCAGTGAATTTGGGCATTTTCTTCTGTGACATGGTGTGTGATGTGCAAATGGGTTAGAGGTGCAGGTGTGAAGGTGGTGGTGGTGATGTGTGTGGTGTGTGTGTTGTTGTGATGGTGTGATGTGTGCAGCTTTGCCTATCCTTTGTGCTGTGGGTTTGGGCCCTTTAGTAGTTGAGTAGTGCAAAGGATTCTGGTCAGGGAAGGGGCTGGTTTTATACTCAGCTATGTGGGTGGGCCAAAATGGTGTATTCCTGTCAGGTGTGTTGTGTGGGTTGACCTGGGATTTGCTTTTTTTTGTTGCCATGGGTATGTGTCATTGGGGTGTGTTCGGTGTTTTTTGAGGCTGAGCCAGGTTAATGGCCACACTTGGTAGCCTTGTTGTGTGGTTTTTTTGTCGTCCGCCATTGCTGTTCCGGAGCGAGCGCGGCAGTGGGTATACACCCGCTCTTCCGCCGGCTCTCCCATTCATCATTGTTTGTGATCGCGGCGGTCGGAAACAGCGGATCGTTCCGCTGTCACCGCAATGGTATCCTAATTTCACGTGCGGTCAATCCGCTGACCGTGCGGCGGTTTTGGGTCTTTCCGCAGCAAATCCGACCGCCGCGGGCGGATTTTCACCTGCTCCGCACGCTACCGGCGGTCTTTCGTGGCATTGGACCGCCGCGGTTGGATTTTTCTGGCGGTTCATCATGATTTGACCGCCGGTTTTCCCGCTGTACTTGCGGACGGTTAATTTCCGCTACCACGGCGGTCGGAATGGTTTTCCGGCCGCCATCGTAATCAGCCCCATAGTTTTCTGTCAATCACATTTAAATTTTTGGACAAATGTGATTGACTCGTGAAGCGGATCAAAAAAACTCGTCCATCTTGAAAATTGCAATTTTGGTCAAAATTGCAAATTTAAGGCTAGATGTACGTAGGAAAGTGTTTGCAATAGTGAATGTTTGTGATTCACTGTTTGGTAATTGCAAACACCAATGTACAAATGTGTGATTAACACAGTTTGGGATTCCCAGTGGGTCGCAAATAGACCTACTTCATTAATATTCATGAGGTAGGTCTCGGTTTGCGACCCATTAGGAATTGCAACAAGCATTGGCATAGCCAATAGGTCTCGCCTTTGGGACCTTATAAGTGTTTAGCTATGCAGCACATTATCCCCACTCACATGTTTATATACTCCAACACATAGTACACTGGGACCAGTAGGGCCAATCTTATAAAAATATACTATTGTTGGTTACAAATAACAGAACTGGAAGAAGTACATTATTATGCATGGGTCAACTTTAAAATCTAAGCAGTTTTGTAAAACTGTGAACAACCACAGACATTAATTGCCCTGTTGGTGCTAGTGAGGGGCAAAGATGTTTGAAGGATGGTTAAATAGCAATTGTAGTGTAAGTAGATATAGGTTCTCAGGATAATCCAGGCTGTAATATCCCTACAGAAGGTAGCATTCTAAGCACTAGCTGGTTTGCAGCTGAGTCCATACATGCAGCACAGTATTGCGCTGCCCTGGAGAACATATCATGCACAGCCTCAAAAGAGAGCGTCTGTCAATCTAATGAACACATATGGCACTAGTGCGTGTGCGTTTGTGTGGAAATATTTAACAGCTCTGGTGGTGGGATCGTGGGACGGATTGCAGGGCTGCTCTTTTCAGTGAAGGAGGAAGTCTCCCTCATGGGAGCCAGTAGCCAGTGACTTATTAATGGCTGTATTTTCCCTTGGATATCAGCATTGGCTCATCAAGCGCGATGTATATACCACATATATATACATTTTTTAGAACTCACTAAAAGTAAAGAGGCGACTGACTTCTCAGTGATGGGCCCAACCTTCCCCAGCGCATTAACTATGCCCCTGTTTATTTAGGACAAACAAAAGAACCCGCCTTTTTAGGCAGCCAAGTCTTGACATGGGGAACTCCATAGCATTGTAGCCCATCGACCACAGGCCCAGCAGACAAGTAGTAAATTTCCAAACAAAAGATCCTTAATGCCGTAACCAAATGAAGCACCCTTACTTCCACCAACAGACTGCAAAAGCCTTGCACACCAAAACTAGGCACTGTCATAACTGAGTTAGTTATTTAGTGAGAGAGTCAGTTAGTGAGTGAGAGTGAGAGAGTGAGTTAGTTAGTGAGAGTGTTAGTTAGTTAGTTATTGTGAGTGAGAGAGTTTGTTAGTTTTTTAGTTTGTGAGAGTGAGATAGTTATTTACTTAGTTAGAGTGAGAGTTAGTTAGTTTGTGAGAGTGAGAGTTAGTTAGTTTGTGAGAGTGAGCGAGTTAGTTAGTGAGAGTGAGAGAGTTAGTTAGTTATTTAGATTGAGAGTGAGAGAGTTAGTTAGTGATTGTGTGAGAGAGTTAGTTACTTAGTTAGTGAGAAAGTAAGTGAGTGAGCCAGTTAGTTAGTGAGTGAGATGGAGTGAGAGAGGTCATTAGTTAGTGAGAGTGAGAGAGTCAGTGAGGTAGTGAGAGAGAGTTTGTTAGTGTTTGAGAGAGAGTCAGTTAGTTAGTGAGAGAGTTAGTTAGTTTGTGAAAGTGAGTAAGAAAGTTAGTTAGTTATTTATTGAGAGTGAGAGAGTTAGCGAGTTAGAATGAGAGAGTTAGTTAGTGAGAGTGAGAGAGTTACAGAATCAGTGAGAGTGATAGAGTCAGTGAGTGTGTTAGTGAGATAGTGTGAGTTATTTAGTAAGTTAGTGAGAGTGAGAGAGTTAGTCAGTTATTTAGTGAGAATGAGAGAGTAAGTGAGTTAGTTAGTGAGTGAGAGAGTTAGTGATTTATTGAGTGACAGTGAGAGAGTTAGTCAGTTAGTTTGTAGGATGAGAATGAAAATTGTTATCCTGTGAAATGTTTTAAGCCAAGAGTGGAGGAAGCGCAGAGAGAGTGAGTGGATTTATGAATGCTTGAAGGGGCCACTGTGGAGAGATTTGGAACTGTGTGATGAGTTCTCTTTCTCCTTCCGGGACAGTGACCCCCATTTTTTCCATTTATTTGCATATGTCATCCCATAGTCAAAGTAAAAATTTAAACTACAAATAATGTGCTGTACAGGTTAAAATGGTAGGACTGGCTGAAGGGATCATACATGACATCAGCCACTTGGCGTCAGCAACGGACAGGCATTGGGAGAGCATGTGTCAAATGATTACCCCCAGCGTCGACAAGGAAAGAATATTATCGAGCAGCACTGAAGGCCACATTTTAGGCTGGGCTCCATCTCATACCCCGATAATGAGACGCTGAGATCGCATTGTGTTCTGTGGCCTTGCTTGAGAGAACAGCTGATCCAACAGAGGTTACGTGGTTAGCCCAACTCCAATTATGCTGATCATATGAAAGCGGGCACTACGCCACTGTTGAAGGTAAAGCGCGGCGCCTGTGTTGATAATATGAAAGTGGGCGCATTGTGGCGCCCATATTGATAATATCAAAACAGGCGCTGTGCTGCAGCATAAAGCGTGGTGCCCGAGTTGATAATATGAAAGAGGGCGCCGTGTAGTGCCCCATGTTGATAGTATGAAAGCGGGCGCCACGCCATTGTTGAAACTAAAGAGCGGTGTTCCCGATGCTTTCAAAACAAGGGGGAGAAAGAGGATAGGCTTGCCTACCTTTTAATTAAACAGGCAGACCCAGCCAGGATGCATGATGCCTTGCCAAGCAACTACGGCGCTAGCGGGGCTGTGAGGCAGCATCGGCTGCCCTGGAGGAGAGCGGGGAGCGGCTTCCTAGTGTGTTTTAAGGACTCCTCCTCAAGCTGTGGCGAGGGATCGGACACACCACCCTGCTTACACCGAACAAAAGCAAGGCGCTGCAAGAAAAAAAATACATATATTTTGTTGGCAAATTAATACGTTTCATGAGAGGTGCAAGTCGGGCGAGCCGCACATTTTAAAAAGAACATGCGGCCGCCATTAGCGTTGTGACGCGATGGGAGAAAACAAAATACGTTTCAAAAATAGAGTTGGGTGAGCTGCGCACAACAAGAGAAAAGTTGTGTGGCCACCATTGCTGAAGTCCAAGCATGGGGTGCTGCATTGCAGAAAAAAAATGTAGCAACGGCAAAGAAGAGCAACGGCAAAGAAGAGCAACGACAAAGCGACGGCAACCAGGCAAATGCGAACAGCTGTTTTCAAGCACTCGTGCTTGTGCTGGCATACAACTTGCGGGAGCGAGCAGCGGCGGCGCGAGAGCCATCTGTTTTCAATTAGAGCGTGTGCCGCTGCTCGCTCCCGCAAGGTGGATGCCAGTACAAGCACGAGTGCTTGAAAAGAGCTGACCAATTTCTAAAGGTCATCTCCTAGAGCAGCGCATGCGCGCTGCCTAGGCGAGACCTAAAAATCACTGTGATGGTGGCCTGCTGGGGTCAGCAGACCACCATTTCTGCGATTGCTTTTCAATATAGCAATTTTTTTAAATTGAAATGCTGCCTGTTTTTCTTAAAGGAAAACGGGATGCATTTCAAAATGAAAAATGAAAAGTTTTCTTGTCATTCTTTAAAAGTAGGCAGTAGTCCTTGGGACTACTGCCTGTTCTTAAAATTTTTTTTTTACAAACATTCACAAAGGGGAAGGGGTCCCTTGGGGACCGCTTCCCATTTGTAAATAATTTACCACCTACTTGAAGTAGGTGGTAAAATGTGAATGTTTTGCGACCGCATTTCCATCATAAAACATTCACACATACCACTGCGATTCGGTATTAGGAAGGGACGCCCTAAACATGCCCCTTCCTAATACCGAATCGCAAACCCAATTTGCGATTCGGTAATAGGTTACAGAATCACAAATTGGGCCTTTATATATTGAAAACGGCCTTTTTGCAGTCGCAAACAGACCGATGACGTTTGCAAAGGAAAAAAACCTTTGTACATCCGGCCCCAAGAGCTGTGGAAGAAAATGGATGCACAGTTTAGCAGAAATTCTAGCAATAGTAAAATAGATAAAGCATCATCTGGAAAGTTGAAGAATGGGAAAATGAAAGTCACACATATCTCAAAATCTTGAACTTTACACAACAAAACTATCCCTTGGGTTAGACAGATCTTCTAGGCTCAGAGAGCACAGCTACCAGTCAAGTGCCAGAAAATGTACAGGCTCAGGCAGCAGACATATCCCCTAGGTTATGCTGCTCTTACAGGCTTTGGCCACAAACAGCAATGTCCCAGTGATAATAAGGTCATAAAAGGCTATCAATATAGACAATGAAATGCCCCCGCATGGATCATGAAATAATTACTGTAGCAGCAAGTGCCCCTTTGCACAAGAGACATGAAGACATACGTCAGCAGTACTTTGTTCTAACTCGGCATGAATTAGCACAGAAATATATTTTGAAAATTCACAAATTTTGTCCCCATATGTCAGCATGTCTGTTTATGAAAATACACTCTCTTTTATATCCCCTATTTGCCCTCAACATGAGATTGCAATTTTCTGAAAACATAACGTTTGCTGCTTTGAATTCCTGGTAAAATAAGCCCCTACTCCCCCCAAAACTGACCACCCCCAGACCCCATACACTAGTTTGCCATTTTCCAAAAAATGCATCAATTTTGCCCTCATGCTTGTCATTTTCAGTTCATAATTTCGCCAAGTCCTCAAATATCAGCATGTCAGGCACCACCTCACATTACAGAGTACAGTCTCCTACGTCCATGTAGCACTATCGCCTCCTACGTCCAAGTAGCACTATCAGGTGCCAAAGAGGATGACCAACTGGCAAGCATAGTTAACAACTACCGGAGACAACCACAAGATGATTGGGTAGCCACCATATATGAGGAATTAATAATATGTGTCCATAGTGTTGTATACTAAAGCAATCCTTTACACACAAAAATGTAGGCACACATGTACAAAAGAGTACACTCCCCATAGCCTTCTCAGTCTCTCAGTGACCTGTGTGGTGCCTCTTTGCTCAGTTGTCCCTTCTTGGCACTTAATGGCTTTGTACCACCTGGGCTGTGTGGGTACAGGGGCCTATGATGGCAGCGGGAGCCAGTACTAGGCCTTTTACTGTGCAGCAGTCAGATGCACAGAAATGGAGAGATTGGCAATGTGGGGCATGTGGGGTGACTACTAACAGGACATCATCACCTCGGATGACCATAGGAGTAGCCACATTTAGTGAAGCAACAAAAAGCAAGACTCTTAACTGCACGCGAAGGAATGGATAAGTTCAGCAGTTTCAGGCTTTCTTCAATAAGTTAATCGATATCAATAAAAATATGTGGCCAAGCAGGCAACACTGTGCATGATGGGTGCACACTAAGATGAACTCTATTAAGAGAAAAGCCTTCCTAAATTTGAGTTGAAGTCTAACGACTCTGCTGTTCCACTCCACCTACAGCCCAGGCTCTGTTGACTTCCATCAACTCACAGCCTGAGCCATCAATGAACTTCTTCAGTCCTCATTCTAAAGGCTTTTTATATCTTTTTAAAGCCTCATTAGATCTCATTTTGTTTTCCTGCTATGTTGTATTTGTGTCCCTTGCTATGTTATTCCATTGTTGGTTTCCCAATGTTTCTCTCTCTTGCCAGCACTCTGAGATGGCAGCTTGTGGTGTGACAGCTCTATTCAAACTCTAAATAAATAACTCCCTTGAGGGGACCAGTGATGGACTGGTCTTTAGGACAAAGTCCTGAATTCCAGTCCAACAGTGGAGGGACAGGAAAGTTGCAAGTGTGAACCTCCTAATCTGAATAACGCGAAATGTGAGCCTCTGGAATTTGTGACCCGTTTTTGGCCTTGACGCGCATGACGACCATGAGCATGCTTAGGGCTGCTCTTGTGATGCATTACAATCCAGAACTGTCGAGTCCCGAGAAGCACACCATGTGCACTTTCCATTTCAAGCGTGACTACTGTCTGCTCACTGGATGTCCCTAGGTTAACAATTGTGGCAGCGCTGAATTGTAAGCTGGAGGGCAAGCCTTTTTTCTGCTACTGGCGGAGGGCAAGTGGCTCATGCCTGTGTAAACTGTCTGTTAAGTCTTTGGCAATGAGGTCCTTGGTAGCATTGAGTGTGCCTGGGTACCACATCTGCTTGCGGTGCAGCATGTGCATGGCAGGATGTATTGAGAACGTGCGTCAGGGATGAATGGTGCTACAATGGCACAGTGGAATCCATTTTAGGATCTCCAGTGTAGAGATGAAGTACAAAATGGAGGTTGAAGGTATGCTGCCAGACGAGCTATGTCTACTGCTGGTATTTTTTAAGCTTTTGTGTTGAGCTAGAGTCTAGGGTGTGAGAGGACTGTGTGGTCTCTTTAGAAGTGTTTGGGTATCCTTTTGTCATGTCCTGCTCTGTTGTTACTTTCATGTGCAACCCCCATCTGATGTGTAGGTGGTGTGAGAAGACCCCAGAACCTTTTACTCTCAGTGCAGGGCTGTACTTTTGCCATGTCCTGTTTTCATGTTGTCCAAGAGGTGCTGGTTTCAAAAGGTTGATGGGTGCAAAGCACTAAGGCTTACCTCTCTTTTATGCCCATACTCTGGGTCTCTGTTAGCAGGAGATTCCCAGCTCTGCCTACCCCTACATGCTGACACAAGAAGGCACAGACTGTGCCTGTAGAATCTATAAGCCTGCCTGGCACTGGGTATAATAAGGAGAGTGAAACTCGAAGTCAACTGGTGCTAAGTGTCACCTTTGAGGGTGTTGAAGAAATTGAGATCCAGAGCTGGAGTCACTGACTACCATGTTCTCAGCTAGTGGCGGGTTCATCACTTGGGAAGAGCAACATCCTGCCATGGATGAGAGAGGGAACTAGAGATGACCCTGGAGGATGAGATTGACAAGAGGGGGAGCCCAGCTGAAGCTACTTGGTGGAGGGGCTTATCAAACAATCACAAATAACACCAGCACTGCAATGCCTGGAGGGAAGGTTCAGCTCTACTAGAGACTATAGTGAATCCCAAACCCTGTTGGTGGTGTGGTTTCCCTGGCTTACCCTCAAATTAGCATTGAGGGTGTCTTGGGCCCTCCTCCCTGTCCTGGGAGAGTCAGTGGGTTTGCCAGTGTGGACTGTGTTTGACTGAAATCTACTGGAAGTAGCCCTGCTGCTGAGAGGCCCTTCTGTGTTCCTGAGGCCGACTGGACTACGGCATTGCCCTCTACATAGGTATTGCCGCACACCTTCTACAGAGACTTCAGACCATACAGAATGCCGCAGCCAGACTCAGCCTTCCCCGATGCACACACATCATACCCCACGTCAGAAAACTCCATTGGAATGCTTGTTCATTTGAGTGGCAGGTTGGTTTCCTTCAAGGCCCAAACGGTGACTGTTCTGCTGTCAGCAGAGGCATTGTGGGAAAGAGAGAGACACTGTGCCAATGCCGCTGTGACCAATGGCTGTCCCGCATGGACCAAAGACATCAGCGCAGTGACCTCAACAGCACTGCAGGAACAACAGAGGCACTAGAGATTTATAGGCTGCTCACAGGGTCAATGTTATAGACAGAAGTTAAATCACTCAGTCACTGTGAACACTGTGTTATATCCTCATATTGTTTATGGATGTTACCCAGCCTAGCTTTCTCCTAGCTGCTCAGCCAGAGTGAGAGATGGTATCGGAATGTTGGTGTGAATGTGATGAATGGAATGCCTGAGTGCCTGTGTGGATGTGTGGCGACAGTTGGAGATGGGCTGAGCAGCAGGGAGGCTGCTCCTGGTGGGGCTGGAGTAAGGGCTGGCAACTGGAATAAAGACTTATGTTACCTGTAACATGGAACTAATAAAGAAGACTACAAAACTCTTCCTGGCTATCTGTCATAGGATACAACATATTTGGCGATGACTGGTCTTGGACTCAAGCGTCTTATGGATGTAAAAGCTGACTACAAATGGAAAAGAGTACTGAAGAAACCAAGAGTAACCACAAGAAACATGAGTAACTACAAGAAGCAAGTTTGGAGCTACTACAGGCTAGCCAGCCCCACCAGTGTCCTTGTCAACAGACAGCCCCAGTCCGTAAATGCTCCATAGACATTACAAAGGGTGTCCAGTTTGTCTCAAGGACCATTCTCCTGCCGGAACTGCAGCTTCATCAGCCTCCGAGCCACCAAACCACCCACCGAGAAAGGACGCAACCACCTCAGATGCCTTCTACTCAACACCCGCTCTGCCAGGAAACACTCCATCGAACTCTGGGACCTACTCGACTCCACCTCCCCAGACGTCGCCTTCCTGACGGAGACCTGGTTGAACCCAGCCTTGGCACCCGACATTGCCATAGCTATCCCTGACGGCTACAAGATCACCCGCAGGGACCGCACCAATGGAACAGGAGGAGGAATCGCCATCGTCCACAGGAACACCCTCAGAGTCTCGACCAGCACCGACGACACCCTCAGCACTGCCGAACACCTGCATTTCCAGATCCACACTGATCCCAACACCACCCTCAGAGGATCGCTCATCTACAGACCCCCCGGTCCACGGCCACAGTTCAGCGACGCCATCGCCGACTTCGTCAGTACGCACGCCCTCGCCTCCACAGACTACATCCTCCTCGGGGACCTGAACTTCCAGCTCGAGAACAACAACGACACCAACTCCACCACCTTGATTGACAACCTCACCAACCTCGGACTCAGACAGCTTGTCACAACACCCACCCACTCTGCCGGCCACACGCTTGACCCCATCTTCTCCGCAAGCTCCCACGTCTCCTTCAGCCACACCACTGAACTCCTCTGGACCGACCGTCACTGCATCCACTTCACCTTCCGGAAACCCACCACGCACCACCGCATTCAACAGATACCTCGCCGATGCTGGAGCAAAGTCACCGAAGACCAGCTAAACACCACCCTCGCCCGAAGCCCAACCGTCGACCACACCGACCCCGACACCGCCGCCCGCAACCTTAGACAGTGGATCGACGACTGCGCCAACACCCTCGCCCCGCTCAAGAAACCCTCCAACAGACACACCAACAAGAAAGCCAGTTGGTTCACAACGGACCTCCAGGCATCCAAGCAAACCTGCCGAAAACTAGAGAAGAAATGGCACCGCGAACAGACACCGGACAGCCACGCAGCCCACAAGAACGCCATCCGCAGACACCATCACCTCATCAGATCCGCCAAAAGGGCCTCCTCCAAAGACCGCCTAGACAACAACGCACACGACAGCAAAGAGCTCTTCAACATCGTGAAGGAGCTCTCCAACCCCAGCTCCAACACCAACGACATCCCACCTTTGCAAGACCTTTGCGACGCCCTCGCCACCTTCTTCCACCGCAAGATCGCAGACATCCATGACAGCTTCAACACCCTGACCGCCCCGACAGTCACCGAGACCTCCGACCGCATGGACGCCATCCTCACCAATCCCCTGCTCACCTGGACCAACATAAACGACGACGACACCATCAAAATCATGAGCACCATCCACTCCGGCTCTCCGTCAGACCCATACCCACACAACATCTTCAACAAAGCCAGCTCCACCATCGCACCCCATCTCCACAAGGCCATCAACATCTCCTTCGAGACCGCGACCTTCCCGGAAAGCTGGAAGCACGCCGAGATCAACGCCTTACTCAAAAAACCCAAGGCGGATCCCAAGGACCTCAAGAACTTCCGACCCATCTCCCTGCTCCCGTTCCCAGCGAAGGTCATCGAGAAGACCGTCAACAGACAACTGACCCGCCACCTCGAGGAGAACAGCATCCTGGATCCATCCCAGTCCGGGTTCCGCAGCAACCACAGCACCGAAACTGCCCTCATCGCTGCCACTGATGACATCAGGATCCTACTGGACAACGGCGAAACCACGGCCCTTATCCTCCTGGACCTGTCAGCCGCCTTCGACACGGTCTGCCACCGCACCCTACGCACACGCCTCAACAACGCTGGAATCCGAGACAAAGCACTGGACTGGACCACCTCCTTCCTCTCCGGCAGAACCCAGAGCGTCCGCCTCCCCCCTTTCCGATCCAAAGCCACCGAGATCATCTGCGGCGTACCCCAAGGATCATCCCTCAGCCCGACATTGTTCAACATCTACATGGCACCACTCGCTCATGTCGCCCGACTGCACAACTCAACATCATCTCCTACGCCGACGACACCCAGCTGATCCTCTCCCTCACCAAGGACCCCCTCACTGCCAAAACCAATATCCACGAAGGAATGAAAGCCGTCGCCGAGTGGATGACGATCAGCTGCCTGAAGCTGAACTCAGACAAGACGGAAGTCCTCATCCTCGGCTCCACTCCCTCAGCGTGGGACGACTCCGGGTGGCCGACCGCACTGGGAGCAGCACCAACACCCACCGACAACGCACGCAACCTAGGGTTCATCCTCGACTCAACACTCTCCATGACCAAGCAAGTCAACGCCGTCTCGTCCTCCTGCTTCAACACCCTCCGCATGCTCCACAAGATCTACAGGTGGATCCCCACTG
This sequence comes from Calotriton arnoldi, assembly GCA_963921515.1. NCBI lineage: Eukaryota > Metazoa > Chordata > Amphibia > Caudata > Salamandridae > Calotriton > Calotriton arnoldi. The sequence goes on from CAWUFW010022586.1 coordinate 45,373, forward strand.
AAACAAGAAGAACGGTCACCCAGGCCCTCGTCAGCAGCAGACTGGACTACGGTAACGCCCTCTACGCAGGAACCTCGGCCAAACTCCTGAAACGACTACAACGCATACAGAACGCCTCTGCACGCATTTATCCTCGACATCTCTCGCCGCAGCCACATCACACCCCTCCTAAAAGACCTGCACTGGCTTCCCTTCAACAAGAGGATCACCTTCAAGCTCCTCACCCACGCACACAAAGCACTCCACAACACCGGACCGACATACCTCAACAGACGACTCACCTTCTACACCCCGAACCGCCAGCTCTGCTCCGCCGACCTCGCCACCGTCCCCCGCATCCGAAGAGCAACCACCGGCGGCAGATCGTTCTCCCACCTCGCCGCCAAAACCTGGAACACCCTCCCCATCCTCCTACGGCAGACCCAGGACCTGCTTACCTTCAGGAAGCTACTCAAGACCTGGCTATTCGAGGAGTAGCAGCACCCCTCCCACCAGCGCCTTGAGACCCTCACGGGTGAGTAGTGCGCTTTACAAATGTATTGATTGATTGATTGATTGATTGATCTCAGTGAATGGACTTCACAGGCGCCACACAGGAGAGATGTGGCTCTACTCATGTTGTGCTTTGGAGGAACATGGAGTGCTCAAGCAGTGGGTTTGAGGAGTGTACCAATTGTGTCTGAGTCACTCGTAGTTATTTACATTGGAGCTGGTTTACCCTTCACATTGTCTGGGACAGCGTGCGATCTAATGATCAACCTTCTTGCCACCAGTTTGATTGGTACAGTATGCGTCACTCTGGATTCAAGATCTATTTCGCTGTGACTTCGATATTTCTGTTTATGCAGTGTACATCACGCATTACAATTGAGCTGCTTTTTGTTTTTTGTGTCGCATTGTCTGGTTGGCCTTCGCTCTGGAGGTGGATGAGTGCTGTCGTAATGGCCAGTGGACTTGTATGGAGTTTTTTTTTTTTTTTTAAATAATTGTGTGCTCCATGATAACGAGTGTCTCAAGTTTGCCTACTTTAACCACTACTCAGTGGTTTGAAAGTTGAAACATCCACGAGCTACTCACCATTGTTGGAGTCGCGTGTGGCTCCTCATGGGTCTTCTGTGACGTCTCTGGCTCTTCGCAGATTTGTGGATGCTGAGGGACGTTTGGGAGCGCAGACGCGCCGTGAACCATCCGGCGCGACGTCGATAGCGAGCCGCCATCTTGTGATTGGCAGCTGTTACTTCCTCCAGCAGTATTGGTTCTTGTCGTTTGTGGCCAAACGCCTGTGGTGGAGCATCGGTGACCAGTCGCAATGGTCAAGATCAGCCCCGAGTTTTGGTGAGCATTGGGAGCTTAGTGATGGCTCGTCTCGTCGTGGGATGCGTTGTTCTGATGTTCCGGTCGACATACGTATCTGTTTGCTAAAGCACCGGTAAACCACTGGTACTCTGTTCTCTGTACTCTATGAGAGTATTCACCACATAATTCTTGCGCACAGTCGAGGGGGCAGAGGAAAAATAATCTGTGAGACCCATGGTGCTGTTGTCACGCACAGTTTGAGGAACGTTGTATTTCATTGCGCTGCCTTTTGTATGTTCTTGTTGGTTGAAGCTGCCACTGGTTGAGACTGTTTCTGGCTCACAGTGTTCTGTCTTATCTTCATCGCTATCTTTGCACGTCAAAACCTGCGATTTAGCTTCTTGTCACATTTGAACTGTTGTGTAATGCTCACGTATGAACAAAAGTTTAAATACAGTCTGCGTTATCCGATTAGTGTGACATTGCTCACATGATGACTTATTGCATCTCGTGTGTTTTTCATCTCTTTACGTCGTGGGATTCTTTTGGTCCAGGGGCGTAACAAACACCCCCGCAGCCCTCGCGGTGCGGGGGGGCCCCCAGTCTTCAGTAGGTGAAGGGGCCCCCCTCAGCTCATCTGTAGAGAGCTGTGAGAGAAAGGCTTGCTCTAAAGCAGCTGCAGTGTGCAGCCTGCTCTGAGCTCCCTGGGTTGACCCAGGACTGAAGAGAAACAAAGTAACAACTTACATTGTTTCTCTTCAGTCAGAGCCACGAGATAGGCCCGGAAAAAGGATGGGGGTGGGGGCCCTCCGAGAGAGCATTCCCCACAGGGCACTGCTCAGGACCGTGTCACGGGTGGGGGTCCTCTGAGAGAGCATTCACCACAGAGCACAGCCTCTGAGAAGGGACGAGGCAGCACAGAGCTGACAGGGGCAGGAGAAGGTTTGCAGCTCCAGGAACAGGATCTGCTGGGACGCATTGGAAGGTAAACAAGCATTTGCAATATATGGTTTTGCAATATATGGTTTTGCAATATATGCATTTGCATATATGCAAGTCATATATGGTTTGGATTGGAATTGTTAGTTGTGGAATTGTGTTGTGTGGATTGGATCTGTGTAGTGAAATAATGTGGCATGGTGTGCAGTGTAATTATGTGGATAGTAATTGTGTGGTATTGAGTGTACTGTAATTATGTGGAGTGGGATTGTGTGTCATGGAGTGGGATTGTGTGTCTTGGAGTGAGATTATCTGGAATGGTATTTTGTGTTGTGGAGTGGTATGTAGTGGAGTTTACTTATGTGGTGTGCTGTTAAATATTGTAGCATGATGTGGAATTTTGTGGTGTAGATTGGATGTATGTGGTGTGTTGTGTAATTGTGTTGTTGGTTTGAATTATGTAGTTTGTTGTTGAATTATGTGGTGTGGAATGGAAATGTGTAGAGTTGAATTTGTGTGACATGGAAGTGTGCGCTGTTGAGTGAAAATTGTGTTGAGTGGTATTATGAGGCATGGTGTGAAGTGTGGTTATGTGGAATGTTGCTACGTGGCATAGACTGGATTTATGTGGAGTGTATTTATGCAATATGGAGTAGAGCATAATTATGTGGAGGTAAATTATGTGGTGCTGAGTGGTATTATGTGGAGTGTAATTATGTTGTGTGATGAAGTGTGTGGGGATGAATTGTGGAATTGTGTGACATGTGGAATTATGTGGCATGGTGTGGTGTATAATTGTGCGGAGTGGAATTATGCAGCATGTTGCAGAGTTTTATTTTGTGGAGGGTAATTATGTGTTTTGGAGTTGAGTGTAAATATGTTGTGTGAAGTATAATTATATAGGTTGAAGTGGAATTATGTGTAGTTGAATTGTGTTGTGTGGAGTGTAATTATGTGGTTTGGAGTGGTATTAAGTTGTGTGGAATGTTATTATGTGATGTGGAATTATGTGGTATGGAGTGAAGTGGAAATATGTGTTTTTTAATTTTTCGGATTGTAATTATGTGGTATGGAATGTTGTAGGGTTAAATTATTTAGAGTTGAATTGTATGGCATGGAATTATGAGATGTTCAAATGTATTGTGTGGTAGAATTAGCATAGCTCCCAATGTTTCAGATTGCTATGTGTGACATTTTCATAATTTCAGTGTAATTATGAGTGACATTTGAACGACTATGAGTGACACTTTCTCGTGAGCAAAATCAAGCAATGAAGAGGAGGGAAACATATAAATATCAGAAATTACACCCATTTGAGCAACTAGAAACTCTAAGAAAGTCACTGAACTAAAGTGCGCTAACAGCAGGCTACTGAAAACTGAGCAGAGTCAGACTGCGTGAATGTCACCCATTATTACAGTTAAATTATGAAAACGTCACACTTACCAATCTGAAACCTTGGCATCTATGAGTGAATCAGTGTGAAAATGTGCTCTAATTCAGGTGTATTCCTCTGCACCCTCATGGTGACCAGCCTGCCAGGTGTCTTTGCAAATTTGCAAGCGCCAAGCTGTTTTCCATCAGCTACATGTTAATGTAACTCTACAAAATAAATACATAGGATGTTCTCTGCAGAAATCAGAGGTTTGCCTGCGCCAGGTTACACTTACTCCAGCACTTTAAAAGTGGCAGTTCATTCAAGGTCCAATCAGGCCTCCCATAATGTCTGGTTACTCTGCGTAGAAATGCTGCAAAGTTTTTTTTAAATGCTAATCTGTGGTCAGATTAAACCTTCCAAAAAGAGCTGCTTTCATCTATGAGTAATCAGTCCGTTTCTGGGGCCCGATTCACAAAAGTAATCTGAGACAAAATCCTAACTTTACGACTTTCGGTATTCACAGAAGGCATTTAGGCGTACTAAAGTTAGGATTTTGTCTCAGTCAATCTAAAATTTGTCTTAAATTTAACTTAAGACCAAAATTTAAGATTGACTGAGACAAAATCCTAACTTTAGTACTCCTAAATGCCTTCTATGAATACCGAAAGTCGTAAAGTTAGGATTTTGTCTCAGATTACTTTTGTGAATCGGGCCCTGGGATGCTAAAATCACAGTAAGACCCAGTGACCTCCCCTCTAGTACCTCCTCAGTGATCTTCTGTCTGAGGTGGGGGGGAACTGGGATCTAACATGTTTTAGGACTATTTGGTCTAGACTGCCCTGGGCTGAAGTGTTTCGTCCATTTAGCCAGGAGTGTGAGAGGAGGGGAGATCCGAGCCTGAAGCAGTATGTGCAGTGGTGCCTCTGATGCTCCCAGACTAGAGTTAGGCCACAGCTCCCTGCGCCACGGTAGGCACCTAGACCCTTGGCGCAATCAGCTCGTTTGCGGAGCAAGGTCTGTAGGTGCATTAATACAACACCTGCTGGACGGAGGGGGACCTGAGGCCTCTTCTGTGTGTGTGTAAATTGGGCCTCACGGACCTGCGACCAGCAGGCAGAGGCCCGAACTTGAGAGGCTGGATGAGGCAATATATTAGACTGTTAGAGCATGCCTCTCGATGGACTCTAGTCAAAAGAGGAGCATTGAGGACCGCGGGAGGGCCAACAGGCGTTGGATGGCTGCGAGGTGACTGACCACAGTAACAGGTGGAACTACGAGAGATGACTGGAGGCGCTAACCCTCTGAGGAGCAATAATTCATGGCAGTAAGGGGAGGGGAGGTTATGTCTATGCACTCAGAGAGTATCAATACAATGTCACCTGGGACAGTAACGCTTTCGGAAACTATTGTCACGCATTTAGCAATTACTCAATGTGACACCCCTAATCAGTGCAGCTATATATCTATCTTGCATCTGAAGAAATCAACGCTCTGACACAGGTAAGAGTAACCAATACACCTAGGTCACAGGATTTACGGGCAGGGCCGTCCTTAACACTGGTGGCGCCCTGCGAGACAATGTCTTTTTGCGCCCCCCAATGACCACCTCTGCACGTATTCCCTCACTAGCACCCTTTAACGGTGCCCCCTCAAGTCTCCGTAACCACTGACTCTCAGATTCATTTCGTTTTATAGCACCACTCATACCAGTGTAAGGTGTCTCAGCACTTTACATCACACACACATTGCACAGAGACAATCATATGTGTGTAAATCAGTGTATAGGAAATGTTAAATCAGACAGGACTACAAGGTGTAGTGTAGGAGTGCCTTGTCATTGATACTGGTAGGCAATATAGTTTAAGAGTCCTTATTCTGGTAAGGCGCTAATTCAGAATGTAAAACATAATTTCATTGTTAGGGGTTCTCTTTAATAATAATAATTGTTTTCTAACCAAATGAACCCTTTTGGCAAGATTAGGATAATGAAAGACTGGGCAAAAAAGTGTTAGACCTGGCATCCTTGGCGTGGGTCTCCCTTCCATTTTTTTATGATGCCTCCTATGTTACCGATCCATTTTTGCTGGCGTTAGATGCTTTGGGCACTGTGCCACTGCTATTCAGTGCCACAGTGCAAGTGCTCCCTATGATGAATTGCGTTATATATTAGTGACTCCATGATTGGATGATTGGTTTACTTGTCAGTCCCTAGTACAGTGCACGGAGTGTGCCCAGGGCTTGTAAATCCAATACCGCTGGTGGGCTTGCAGCACGGGTTGTGCCACCCACAGAAGCGGCTTGTAAAATGTGCCTCAGGCCTGCCATTGCAGAGCCTGTGTGCAGCCTAGGGCTGCCATGTCGACTTGGTGAGTACACCCACTTACCAGTCCCTAAACCTTCCCTTTACTGCATGTTGGTCACCCCTAAAGTAGGCCCTAGGGCAGGGTGCATTGTAAGTACAAGGTAGGACATGCCCTGGTGTGTGTGGCATGTCCTAATAGTGAATTACAGCCATTTTCGTTTTTCACTATTGCAAGGCTACCTGCTCCCCATAGGCCAGAATGGGCAGACTGACTATTACACCTTATAGTCAGAACTGACCCAGGGAACATGGTAGAAAAACGAATGTAGTATGCCTGAACTCAGAATGCTAAAATACATCTTTTAGTGAAGTTGGTTTTAACATTCTGTGTTTGAAAATACCCCTTTTAGAAAGTGGGTATTTTCTTGCCTAAACTTCCAAGCCTGCCTCTGCTAGGTTGTGTATTCCTTGTCTGGAGATTGAGTGACAGGGGCTGGGGGTGGCTACAGGAGACAGGGTGAGTCAGCACAGGGCTGAATAGAAAGATCTGCATCCAGAGTGGAGGGAGGAGTTGCACCTGGGTCTGAATAGGGCTGTGCCTGCCTTCCACAATGCTGGCTCCACCTCCTGCCGGGCGGCTGAGCACCCTGCCCCACATTCTGAAAGGAAAGAAGGAGACAGAAAAACAAAGTGCTCCAGGACTGACCAGAACTGGTTTTGGGCTGGGCAGAGGCCTCTCTGCCTTCAGAGAACAAAGGAAAACTGTGTATAAAAGGGGACCCAGACCCCTAGGAAATTAGATCACTTTGGGAAAACAAGAAGAAACTTTGCTGAGGAGCGGAACCAAGAAGGAACTGAGGAGAAGACTATCCCTAAGCTAGAGGGATCTGCCTACAGTGGTTGCCTGACTGCCAAAGGAAGGAGAAAGGACTTTGTGTGCACTTTTATTCAACTTGTAAAGTATCTCCAAGGGCTTGAGAAAAGAGCTTGCCTCCTGCTGAAGTCTCAGGGACAACAGACTTCAACCACCAGCTCCCCAAGAATCCTTTGGAAGTGCCTGCTGCTGTTTTGGGCCTTCTGAAGGGACTGCGTGTCGCAAGGAGCTGGAAGCGCGACTCAAGAGGAAGAAGCGTGTCGCCGTCGCTGCTGCTGCCGTCGCAACTCCGAAGGAGGGTGTCGCCGCTGTAGCTGTCGTATTGCACCGCATCGAGAGAAGCGTCCCGCAACGAAGAGGAAGCGTGTCGCCGTCGCTGCTGCTGCCGTCGCAACTCCGAAGGAGGGTGTCGCCGCTGTAGCTGTCGCATTGCACCGCAGCAAGAGAAGAGTCTCGCATCGAGGAAGAAGCGTGTCGCCGTCGCAGCCGCTGCCGTCGCAACTCCGAAGGAGGGTGTCGCCGCTGTAGCTGTCGCCTTGCACCGCATCAAGAGAAGCGCCTCGCATCCACGGAGAAGCGTGCCGCCGTCGGAGCTGCTGCCGTCGCATCACGAAACAAGGGTGTCGCCGCTGCAGTTGTCGCATCGAGCGGAAGCGTCTCGCAACGTCGGAGAAGAGGGTCGCCGCCAAAGCCGCTGTCGTCGCATCGCTGAACAAGGGTGTCGCCGCTGTAGCTGACGCATCGAGTCGAGACTTCTCGCAACCTCGGAGAAGCGTGCCGCATCAGGAAGAACTTGACGTCTTTATTTCTTTGCACCAGAACTTTGTCGCCTTTCCATCGCTGCAACATTGCTTGTTGTGGAAGCGTCCCGCATCGTAAGGTACATTGACTTAAAGTGTCGCATCTTAAGAACTGAACTGAACTAAGCTAAAACTACCATTTTAAGTACAGTATTGTGGATTTTTGTCGTTATGGTCTTGTGTTAAAACTATATAAAGAATACTTATTTTTGATATAAAACCTTGTGTGGTGTCCATCTGTAGTGTGTCACGAGATTACTGTATGTGTTCACAAATGCTTTACACACTGCCTCTGAGATAAGCCTGTCTGCTCGTGCCAAGCTACCAAGGGGGTGAGCAGGGGTTATTTTAGGAGTGTACCCCTTTACCCTGACTAGAGGCGAGGGTCCCTATTTGTCACAAGTACCTACCTGTGCCAACTAGAGACCCCCAATGCTAACAAAAAGCATATAGCCCTTGCAGGAATTCACCGACGCACTGGGTTTGGTAGATGTTTGGCGCATGAGAAACCCAACAGAACGTCAGTACACATATCACTCAGGCGCGCATAACAGTCTTTCCCGACTAGACTTCTTTCTCACAGCACCGACGGGTTTAGATAAAATACAAGACATTAAACACCTCCCTAGAGGTATCTCAGATCATTCACCAATACTATTAACATACACATCACACCTCACGGGTCGCAGACGTATTTTCCCCATTCACCCTGGGTATCTCAAGGTCCCAACCATAAGAAAGGCCATGCATAAATCCTCGACACAATACTTTCAGGAAAACACAAATTCAGTGGCCTCTCCCATCGTTATTTGGGAAGCCTACAAGACGGTCCTACGCGGACAAGCCATCTCCGTGATCTCTGCCCACAAACGCGACATAACACAACAGGTAGTGGAGCTGGAATGAGCGGTTGACCATGCGGAGGGCATACACGCTATAGACCCCAACGATGCCACTAAGCATGCTCTTAGTCTCGCTAAACAAGCCTACAGGGACCACGTATGGGAGGCGGCCAGGGCACGAATCGCGAAAACGCAGCACACGATCTACGAAGTGGGGGACAAGGCGGGCAGGCTACTGGCGTGGTTGGACAAAAAGGATAGGGCCGCCAGGTGGGTAGCACAACTCAAATTGACAAATGGGGAGGCAATTACGGATCCTGATGACATTATCAAGGCTTTTGCACGCCACTATGAAACAGTCTATACTCCTGTTGCTACGGCTACAGTTGAGGAAAACCTAGACTTCCTAAAAGACATACGTCTCCCAAGACTGACATCGCAAGAGGCACAACTACTGGAAGCGGACCTCACGAGAGAGGAAATCGCTGCAGCCATTAGAGGACTCCAGCCAGGGAAGGCCCTGGGGCCCAATGGTGTCCCAGTAGAATTATTCAAAAGAGAGGCAGACGTACTGGTGCCGCACCTGCTAAGAATGTACCTAGCTAGCCTGGAGGAGGGAATACTACCTCGAGATCAGAGGGTGGCGACACTTATAGCAATACTTAAACCCGGCAAACCCCTCAGGAGTGTAACTCCTATCGACCGATCTCGCTCCTTAATGCGGAGGCGAAAATACTAGCTAAGGCGCTAGCGGCCAGGTTGCAGCCCCATCTTGCTGCACTCATACACCCAGACCAGTCCGGCTTCATGCCGGGCAGAAACACGGCAATGAACCTGCGACGGCTGCATGGTGTGTTGGCTCGAGGGCCTTGTATCCAAGAAGAAGCGGTTATTCTATCACTAGATGCCAGTATGGCCTTCGATCGGGTGGAGTGGCCCTTCCTTTTTGCGGTACTGCGACATTTCGGTTTTGGACCAAAATTCTGCGCCTGGATACAACTGCTCTACGCACAGCCATTGGCACAAGTAGTGGTAAATGGACGATTGTCAGAGGACTTTCCGCTGGGGAGAGGAACTAGGCAAGGCTGTCCCCTCTCCCCACTACTGTTCGCCCTAGTGTTGGAACCGATGGCGGCATGGATACGGAAGGACCCGGTGATTCAGGGGATGAAATGGACGGAGGGATGGGAGGACCGTATCTCCCTATATGCGGACGACATACTCTTATATTTGACACACCCGAGCCGGTCCATTAATCGCCTTCTTGACATCTGTGCGTCCTATGGGAGGGTCTCAGGCTACGCAATCAACTGGGCCAAATCGATGCTATATATACTCAACGGCCCCCCCCCACGCTTGCCCCGGGGAGCTGCGATACAGATAGCACAAGACGGTTTTAAGTATCTCGGTATAAACATCACGCCCCACCATTCGCAATTCATAGAACGTAATTTACTCCCACCTCTGAGGAGGCTGAAGAATGACGTTAAAGTTGGCACTCCCTCCCACTGACACTGCTGGGGAGGGCGGCGTTGTTTAAAATGATGGCTCTCCCTAGGTTCCTATATGCACTACAAAATACACCCATGCCAGTTCCCCTTTCATACTTTAAAGCCATCGAGGCGGAGGTGGGCCACCTACTATGGGAAGGAAAACCTCACCGAATAGCTATGTGTAAACTAACTCGGAGCTGGTACGATGGCGGCATCGCCCTGCCTAACGTCCAGTTATACTACTGGGCATCCCAGCTCATAGTGATTAATCAATGGCTGCATGCCCCGCAGGATGAACCTGCTCTGCGCATGGACAGGCACACCCTAGGTACGAACGGACTTCTGGGTGCCTTATATGACAAACCAAAGAAAAACACACTAATAGGACCCACGGCCCACACAGTGCAGGTCTGGTTCGCTGCGCAACGTGCGCTAGGATGGGAAGGGGTGGTAACGCAACATACGCCACTGTGGGACTCCCCCAGGCTTGGCAGACTACGCATGAGCAAGGGCTTTACAAGATGGGACCTCATAGGCATTTCCCGGGTCGGCGACCTATGGAAAAAGGGAGAGGTGATTTCATTCGCACAGTTACAGGCAACGTATAAGATGGCTGGGAGGGAACAATATCGATATACTCAAATTAAGCACGCCCTAGTGACGGCCATACCTCCGGGAGCCGATCTGCCAGAGTCCTCCCCGCTCGAGGATCGTTTATTAACAGACTCAATATCTAAAAAGGCAATCTCATTAACATACCGAAAGTTGATCAATAATCAGAAAGATCCCACACAAACCCTAAAAGAGAGATGGCAGGCGGAGGTGGGGGAGATGGACGAACAAGAATGGCAGGAGGCGCTGGCGTCCCCACGGGAGGTGGCGACCCCTTCCAGGTTAAAACTCGTGCAACTCAAAATACTGCACAGAACGTACTACGCAAGAACAACACTGCACAAAATAGGGAGGGCAGACACACCACTTTGCCTGAGGGGTTGTGGGCTCACGGGTACTTTCTATCACACGATATGGGACTGTCCCCACATTACACAATACTGGAGGGCGGTTATGGCTACGATCACCCAGGTATGTGGGGTCGAGGTCCCCCTGAACCGCGGAGATGCCTACTTAATGTGTGGGAACCCACAGATCTCAAACACGCAGCACAGGACTGGGCGACCCTCAGTATTACAATAGCCAAAAGAAATGTCGCACAGCATTGGGGAGCCCCAACGATACCCTCCCATCAGCAATGGTGTCGCGATCTCGATAGCGCCATGGTGGCGGAAAAGGCAGTCTTTATCAATAGGGGATGCCCCCGAAAATGGACACGAGTATGGGGGAAGTGGAACACTTATCGGGGTAATATATGTGCCCCTCCACCCGAGGACTCAGACCCGGACTTAAGCGACTGAAAAATAGGAAGCAGGCACACTAGGAGCAATCCCTAAGGGAGGCACGAGATTTCGTAACTGAAACAATGACGGGATGGGTACAACTGTATTTTTTTTTTTCCACTTACTAGGTACAGTGCTATTGTTTGCTATAATATGTCATTTAAGCTATGTAACGGTCATTAAGTGTGAAGAGCTCTGTTTGTTGTGTATAATATTCACAATAAAATGTTTAAAAAAAAAAAAAAAAAAAAAGCATATAGCTTTAACATATAACTTGCAGTTTGCATGCAGCTCTTTGATGGCAGTTAATAGCTCAATGTTCTATATTAGAATTTTGACTTATAAACGACAAGTAACAAAAGGAGCTCTCTTACAAAAGCAGGAACCCACTGACATATTTACATTATATGCACTTTGTTATCTTCATGGTACACGTTCTTAGCAGCAGGCATTTTAACCCTCTGCGCTACCTTAATACGATTCAAAACTTCCACTAGACAAACCTCCGGTCTCTTTCCAGGAAGACGATTAATCACCATAGTTCCCTTGACATTGTAATTGATGCCTGAAAATTGCTGGAGGCCAGGACGCGGCAGCAGGTGCTTTTAAAATGATAATATACTTGAGAAAATGACGCCCCCACCCCAAGTCAGCGCCCGGTGCGGTGGCACCGATCGCACCGCCCTAGAACCGGCCCTGGTTACGGGACCTTCACAATTAACGTTTTTGTTTTTCATTCCAGTATGTCTGCTGCTGAAAGTAGCTTTTACCGCCATGTGAAAGTTTCGAAGAAAACAAGTAGGAATTAGCCTGGAAACAGACTCCCGCATGTTATTCCTTTAATACTTACTCATCGTTATTTCCGTTCCCCCAACATCAAAACAGCAATGAAATTGGGCACTTCAGCGCTGTGGTGTCATCGTGTTGGAATCTTAGATCCCGGCTCCTCCATGCAGAGTAGCCGTTTTTGCACATCGCTCCCTGCAGGGAGGCGGAGCTTATCCCGGGTCACAACATCACCCACTCCAGAGCTCCGGTGCCCTTCTCAAGCCCCTAGCTCCCGTCAGGAACCAGTCCTTGCAGATGTCGCACTCAAAGCGGCTGACATCGTAGGGCTACCGGTGCATGGCGCGACGCGCCTGCAACAAATCCTCGCGAGACCTAACTTTGTGGACACACTACGGAAATACGGCAAAATGTTGTGGGCATAGAAGAGGGACATTCATTACAGGACAACCACACAGGCAGCTGTACTGCATAACGAAATTTACCGTATCGCGTTTAGGAGACTGGGGAAGCAGCAGAAAACAGACGGCGGCCACATGGAAATAATACTACACCAGCATTGATTAGCAGCAGTGGTACCCGAGGAGGCGCGATGCCTGTTATGCGTGATTTTGCATTTCAGTGCGGTGATGCGGATCACCACACTGAAATGCGTTAGTCTAACGCCAGATGCGTGGTACTTGGCAGGGCTGAATTAGGTGGCGTGGATTTGGACAAGCTGTGCACGCTAAGGCTTTTATGTCATGGGGTATAAAGAGGATGTTGGTCTATTTTTCTTTGTAAAAATAATATGGGCTGTTTCTTTACCTTCCGGCTCTGTCTTTACTGGTAGGCAGTGGTTAGATGGGGACTGGCCATCAGTCTTTCTGTCGGTGGTGGACAGGGGAGCAGTGGGCGGCAGTCACGGGTTCACAGTGACATCCGAGTGGTGGTTTTAAAGGCGGGCGGAAAAGCATAACTGCCGGTTTCGTAGGGGTGATAGTAGAGTTAAGGGATGCGTTAGTAGCAGGCACGAAGGCAGTGGTCTGTGTTTGGAGGTGGTCAACTGAGCGGGTTTCGCTTGAAGGTGGGTCATCGAGTAGGAGGATGTGTTTGGTGGGCCGGCTGGAGGCAGTGTTATGTAACTTTGCTGGAGGGCGCAGCAGCAGTATTTACTGATGTATGTAAATCGCCCAATGAAAGGGCGGATGTGACCAATGGAGGAACCAGAATCCTTTTTTTATGGCCGGGGTGAGCCCCTGCAGTATGGCAGGTCGCTGGCCTGAGAGCTCTTGACTGACGCGGCGAATGGGGGGCCCTCTCCATGTACTTTGCAGGGGGGCCTCCTCACGATTGCTCTCCTCGAGTAATTGGTCAATTTGGTTTAGTACCAGTGTCTGAGTGTTTCTTTCACATTTGTGTTTCTTATCGTACAAGACGAATCAGTTTCATACTTTTGAGGCTTTATGTGTCTACTATGGTTTAACAGGTTTCACATGGGGTGCACTGTACCTGTGTGTGTCCAGAGTAGCACAACTCAAGTGAGAGGTCGCTCACCGGCGAGAGTTACAGGTTTTAAACTATTACAAGAGGAATTCATGAAGAGTTTACATTATTTAATGTCCATTTCTAGTCTTGTTTTGTGATGCCACAGTTTATGCCTTTTACACTTTGGTGGCATTTGTTTTAGTGTGGGTGGTAGTCACTTTACACTCCCTTGCTTGAGGGAGGTTCTGGTCTTGGTCGGTGGTTCACCACCTCTTTGTGTTGTGGTTACGTTTTACATGAGGTTTTGTGTCGTGATCTATGTGTGTAAGTCGTCATGCGCTGCACGTTTGGTCTGATGTGTTTGTAAGTCGCCTTGCGCTGCACGTCTTGTCGGTTTGTGTGTAAGTCGCCCTGCGCCTCACGTTTTGTTGTCTTGTGTGTAAGTCGCCCTGCGCCTCACGTTTTGTTGTCTTGTGTGTAAGTTGCCCCGCGCATCACTGGTTAGTGTCGTGTGTGTAAGTCGCCCTGCGCTTCACGTGTTGTTCTGTGTAAGTCGCCCTGCGCTTCAGGTGTTGTTGTGTGTAAGTTGCCCAGCGCCTCACCATGTGTACCCTCTGTGTTGTTCACCTTGTGGTACACGTGTGTTTCGTTTCACCCTACTCTGGGTTGGTCTTTGGGTTAGGTACCTTACGTGTTGGTTTCACCCTTTTTGCCTGTTTTTGGTTTGGGTGTTTGTCTTGGGGTGTGGCCCACCCTTCACTACATTTTTTTGAAATTGTTTATTGGGAAGGATGCGGATATTGCTTGCCATTGATTTACTCTTGCTTGTCAATATTTTTCCTTTTCCTTCAGGTTACGCAGTGTTCCTACTCTTGTGAAGTTGTATTTAGTTTTGCTTCCCTGAGTTTGAACCTTTTCTCTGTCTGTATATTTTCTTGTCTTGTTTATAGTTATTCCCATGTTTTCCCATACTTTCATTTTTCATTTAAAAGGAAGGGGATAATGTTATATCCTCATATTGTTTATGCATGTTACCCAGCCTAGCTTTCTCCTAGCTGCTCAGCCAGAGTTAGAGATGGTATCGGAATGTTGGTGTGACTGTGATGAATGGAATGCCTGAGTGCCTGTGTGGATGTGTGGTGACAGTTGGAGATGGGCTGAGCAGCAGGGAGGCTGCTCCTGGTGGGGCTGGAGTAAGGGCTGGCAACTGGAATAAAGACTGATGTTACCTGTAACATGGAACTAATAAAGAAGACTACAAAACTCTTCCTGGCTATCTCTCTTAGGAAACAACACACTGCCTGTCTGTTTCCCCATGGTGGATAAAGGTATCCCCATACTGCTGTCCTGGTACCTGTGTTGTATTGGGTTGTGTATAGATTGGAGCACTTTTTCCTATCTACGATAAAGCACTGATTGATTAAGGGCTGCATTGTGTGTTACAGAGTCTCTAAACTCATAACACCTCCCTGAGTAAGACTTGGGCTGCTCGACCTGCTACTCTTAAGAGTCAAGTGCTAAAGGAGTGTACCTGCTGCTCAGGGTTTGGGGCTTATAGTAGGGTGGCCTAGGGACATACCGGGGAAACTGATTCGCCACGTTTGAAGCTAAGTAACCTATGTGTGGCTCGAGGTCCCCGAACCAGTTTTGAGTAGACACCCCTAGAGCAAGTACTCTTTAAAAAACAAAACTAAACAGAAGCACTTAGCATCAGAATGTGTCAGATCAGCTCAGGATTTTCATGAATTCAGAGGGCACAACCGTGTTTGTTTTGTGCCAAAGCTTCTAAGAGGAGCCCTCTTGTGTTTCGAATAACAGTTTATAGATTTTATCCTAGAACCACTCTCCAACTTTTCTACTCTTCATTTCCCTATATGTAGCTTTGTTTTTCTTTCCATTTCTTAACACAGGAGTTCCTTAACAGACGGGATATTCCAGTGTTTTGTAGAGACAGCATTCTTTTAGGAAGCAGTGAAAACCTTTATCTAACTATAAGGGTGCAGCAATACATTCAGCAGTCATGGAACTATAAACACAGTTTATTTTTTAATGCATTTTTTTCTGTATAAAATAGTTACTTCAGGCTGAAGTGAAAACATATCATTTATGCTCCTGCTTCCAACTGAGATGTAACTGCTGTAAATCTGGTAAGACTGTGACATATTTAATCACAATAAATCAGATGTATGGCTAGTCAAGGGGTAGTTCATGAACTCTTGCAAAATTAGTAGCATTTTTCAGCTTCAGAACTTTGCTGGTAGCATTTCAAGCCAGTGCTCTAAGTGGCCCAGAGCCTGCCAGGCTGAACCCTGGCAATGGAAAAGGGACATTGGACAAGAGTCCATGAGGCCCTCTACTTCTGTCCTTCGCCGGCTGCAAATACCCTGCACTTGCCTGCCTGGTATACACCAGAAGCCCCCTCTGTGACAGGGGAACAAAGCGACATGTTGAATACTGTTATTTGCCTTTTCTGTACTGTGGCCTATTTTAATCGAACTAAATAACAGTTATCACCACTTACTTTTAAATTTACCTTATCAAGTGTTGTGTGCTTTTAGGCCAGGATAATTGTGCTATGTAAACTGTTAAATAAATATATTGTTGCCTGTTTTATTTTCTATTAAAGTTCTTCTTTCTTTACAAATGGAAATACTAAACAACAAATACCAGAATGCACAGGGAAAGCCAAAGGTGGAAGAGTTCCTCACTTCAAATGCAGAACACCTTCACTCCTCTGATCCCTTTCATCTGCCATCTCCATCCCCTCATTCTCCTGCCTCCTGTCTTCTCCTTAGCCTTCACTTAATCCCTCATGCTCTATCTGTCCTTCTCTCCTCCTTTATTCTCTCTTTGTCACCACTTCTTCTCTCAATGTTTGCCCCTTTCCAATTCCTTGCAATTGTCCCACTCTCTCCATACCTCTCTGACTTTGCACTGATTCTCCCTTTTCCCAACATCTTACCTCTTCTCTTTCCTTTCCTGCCTATTTGCTCCACCCTCCCTTTGAGTCCATGTAAAGGGGTCAAACAGCTTCCACTTATAAAACAAGTGACACTTCCTTTTCTCTTGCATTTCCACAGCAGGGCCCAGAGGAAATGTAATCAGTTGGGCAGCACTGACCTGAGACAGCTGGAACTCAGAAAGAGTTTAGTAGAGGGCCTTGCTGGGAGGGCTTCACAACACACAATGAGAGCATCTCAGAACTGTGGCAGCATGTACTGCCCTACGGAAGCCATTGGTGAGAGCGACCACTAGCATCTGGTGGCCATCCCTGACACACAGCCATTGGGATGTGTTGAAGCAAAAGTCCCCAGCGTGGCCTTTTTGGAGCTGTGCTCCACTTGTGTTCCTAGTTTGCTCCTTTCAAGACAATCATAGGAACTTGCATTTTACAGATGTGAAACATCAGATCTGTGCTCTGATGTGGGAGGGGTGTTCAAAGTGCACACCTCTTGTGGGGTGACTATTGGTGCTATCAATCAATCAATCAGTACTTGTACAGCGCTGCTTATCACCCATGAGGGTATCCAGGCGCTTCCTAGGCTTTGTGTGGACTGCCAGCGGCGGCAGTACAATCACTAGTCAGGCCTTTTTGTAGGCCTGTGGGAAGGTTGCCTGAAGGCAATACTTGGATAAAGTTTGTCCATTCCTATGGAATCCTTTGCTTTCATGATGTCTGGGACATGGGTGTCTGAGTGGTATGTCAACAGCGTGGCTGTTGGAGGCTTTTGGACAACTTGGATGCATAATTCCCTCACACACTGGTAATATTCTGTTGAACATAACACCCTGCAGGAACCATCTCCCCCACCCTCCCCTATACTAGCTGAGTCTGATGGGTTGGGACAGAGGAACCCCGCCCATTTGAAAATCTCAGCTCTGAGGCCACCTCCAACAGCAGGCCTTTGAAGAAGCAGAGCTCTTCCTGGCCTCTAGTCTGAAACCATTACTTGCCCAAACTGTTCTCAGGAGCGACAGAAGTACTGCCTACCTGGATATGTACTGGTGATTCCGAGAATATATACCGCCCCCAGGATTTCAGAGGTCACACCATATGATTGGCCAGGCCTGAGTTTCGGGGAAGATAAGTACTGGCCTATTCAGCCGGTAGTTTGTTCAACATTTCATCTCGCCCACCAAGGAGAACCTGTACAACAGAAAGAAGAAAGCAAGGATCCAGGAGTGGTATTACTGCCAGTGTCACAACCCCGCCACCCCCCAATCCTCCCAAGTTACAACCTGGTCTGGAGCTGTGGAAGAAGACCTACCTGCCTGCTGAAGGACTGGAGTGTCCCTCCCAGGCTTCCTAAGAGGAATGACCTACTTCACAGCCTTTCAAAGCCCAAGTGCTGGATTTATCTACGTGGAGCAGCATTGACAGGCTGTGCCTTCCTCTGAGACGAGAGGTCACTTCAGCCAGAAGCCCAGAGAAGGCAATAGCAAGCATAAGATCTGGTTTGACGAGAAGCTCCAACCACCTCTATAATAATCGAGAAGAGTAAACCTTCTCCGCTCTGACCCTCCCTGTGTTCCTGAGATGCGTGCACATATCTATCCAGCCACCCTGGAGAAGTATTTAGAACTCTTGCCTTGAAGTCCTGGCCTGGTGACCCACTTCATTAGCTAGAGGGGTTCACCCCTGATTCCAGAACCGCTGAAATCCCCTTTCAAGCCATTACGGTTACAGATATATTGGGGTTTGATTCCCTGGTCAGTGCTCGCAGTCAAGCAGTGTTCTGGTCACCAGACTCTCCGGTACTCATTGTGGGTTCCACAGTCGCCAGAAAATCCCTAGTGTGACTGGGTCCTTCTGAGATATCAGGCCCTCACCCCTATCATATCCTATGGTGCACCAGCGGTGAATGGGCACCCTATACAAACACTGTTCCCACCTGGGAGGCCAGTGTCTACAGGAATTGGACTCCGGTAAGTGTGCTCGCAGAACCCCAACACACCAATGACTGGACAATGGGTCGCCCCCTTTCACACCCGCTCTGACACATGAATTAAGAATTTTTATTTACCTAAAAAGGTGGGCTATTCTTTCTTTGGATGGCAAATTTAGTGGATATCTTGGAGCATCTTTTAGGTTTCATGACAAGTGTACCAAGTGCACTCCAAAACACCTTCCTTGGAATAAGTGAAAACAAAACAACGCAAATCAAAACTACGGGAATGTCACTTTACCTTTGACAAGAGTTTGAAGTACATTTACAAACACCAAGAATATCTGCCATTTGTTTGGGGCAAAGGTGTACCTTTATATTCCTTAGGAAAGATCAAGAGCTCCCTCATAGGATTCTGTCAGCCATATGGCTCAATATTAAACAAAACAATGGCCCCTAGCAGTAGGAGCCATCCAGCCTTTGGGAGCCCTGTCTGCGACCAAAAAGGCGTGGGCACTTCTGGTTTTCTACATTTGTCTTTAGTTTTAGTGTTGAGTAATTACCATATATGAAACTAAAATCCTTTTGATTTTAAAGCTAAGAATTGTCTGGACATTAAAAGTATTGCCGGTTATTTGAGGATTGAGTTTTTAACTTACATTGTTGTAATGAAAACGTTTTCGCTATTTTTGCTTGTGCATTATTCTATGTAAATTAGCATTCGCTGCACCATTTTATGTTTGGCCGCCATTTTGAGCCATGCTAGAAACTGCTTTTTGTCTCCTCGAGGGAACGGGTTGTGGAAAGTTTCATTTCTCCAGGGTTGGGCCTTGCTCTGCTAATGAATACACTGTTCTTATTAGTGCATACTTTTCCCACACGATTGAGGCCTTCTCCCACTAGTCTAGTGGCGGGTACAGGCAGAGTGACCTTGGACTGAAGATAGTGTGTGCCCGGCCCCAGAATCGAAACCTATCCTTCTGTACTTCTTTGTTTAGCTGCATCTGCTTGGAAAATTCCATTATGGGTGTGCCTTCATAGGTTCTGAATTGTACATAATGTATCTCCATGTTTGCTGAAGTCAGTCCTCTCTGCAGCACCGCTAAGAGACTGGGCAGACAGGGCTCCGCTCGAGTGTATCTGAATAAACATATATTGGTTTGTATTCTCTACTGTCTGACCGACTCTTCATTTGGTATGGAAGGCTGAGAGGTGGTCGCGAGTGACCCGGGTGACCCTAAATGGGCCACTTCCTTCAACATGAATTTCTTGAATGAGCCTTGTGTGCTCGGCCTTTGTAGCCTCTGAGAGTTAAGTGCTGCAACAGAACTACTTGGTCATCAGTTGAAGTGCAACAGTATTGTGGCCCAGGATACCAACTGTTAACTGCATGGGTTGTTGCAATTTATTAACAGCGCTGGAACCCCAAGAAAAGGCCCCACAGAATGTTAGGCATTTTTATTAGCTTGTGAGTCTTAACCACGGCGTGCGCAACTGATGCCATGGCTCACCAAGCTGTACCAGTGGCGTAGCTTGAGCTTTTGCCATCCGGGCGGTCCATGAGTTTGCTGACTAGTGAAGGCCGGTGTGCAGGTAAGACCAGGGGGGGACAGGGACAGAAAAATGGGGGAGAATAAAATAAAAAATAAAGAAAACTTACCTTGCGCTCGCCACCGCCCCCATAAAAGTGCCGCCTGGGGTGGACCGCCCCCCCTAGCTACGCCACTGAGCTGTACATGGTAAAGGGAGTGTTTATTAAAACATCAGGCATAGGTAAAGTGATAAAATTAGTCTAATTACTAAAAAAGAAAAACTGATATTAAAGGGCATATCTGTAGGTGAGCTCAGGAGGCCCCAAGAGGTCCCTGCAAAGTGGGAGCCTGGTCCCTGGAGAAGCAGCAAAGCTAGGTCTGGGTGCAGCTTGCCGGGGTCCAGTGAGCTCCTGCTTGCCATCCTCCAGCCACCTCCCAGCAAGTACCCCTTAAACACCATAAAGGGTATAGACGTCACAAGGACCCAGGTACTAGGCACAAGGGGCAAAGGAGCCCCAGAACAAGTCCTTGGACCCAGAACAAAGGGGGAAACGGAGAGCGAAAAGGAGTAAAGGTGAGAGCCAGCAATTGTGTCGTGTGCCAGAAGTTTGGAGTCAGTCACTGAGGCAAATGACCTAAGGACTAAGGGGCACACTAATTTAGTTCAACTCACCATCATGCTCTCTCTCACAAGTTGTCTCATCGTCCACTACCTCGGTGTCATTAAGTGTCATTCAGTTTCCCGGCACCGGCGGCGGAGAGCATCAAGGTACAGGCGGAGGTGGAGGAGCAGGTCGCTAGTGAGCTTGATGGCTGTACTTGGCCCTTGTAAGTGTGAGCCAGGTAGCCCACGGAAGCGGCCCTGCCAGGTCTGGGTGCGGCTTGGAGGCAAACTCTTGTACTACCGTTCAATCCCGTTCAATACTGCTCTATCCTTTCTGCTCCAACTAAAATATATCGCTAGGTCGTCATAAGGGCATTTCTGCAAAGGTAACTCCCCACTGCCTTTTAACAGGATTGCATGACGAGTTTTCCAAAATCACCACAAGAGGCGTCCTGAACAACTAGCGCTGTCTCACAACACAGAATAAACATAGAATAAACTCAAAGATCAAAAGACTAAACCCTAAAATCTATAGGTCAACTAATCTTAGGCGGTTAAAGTTCCTATGGGATGAAAGCCCACATCAATGGTAGAGGGAGAGTCAGAGGCACCTTTAACCAAGCATGTAACAACGTCATTAACGGCATCCGCAGTGGCAGCGGCAAGGTTGGCACCGTGGCTCCGGGAGCGGCACCAACAAGCCCGGGCATCAGTGTTTGCCCTGAGTTGGAAACTATCTCACAAGGTTTTCAAATTTCGTAAACTTGACAATAAGCAAAAAAGGTGGGCTAAGCGTGGTGCTGGACTTACAAGAATGAAAGTAAGCAAACGGGGACCCGCCCCAGGCGGACATACGATGAAAATCTCACGTGGCGGAATAGCCAAGTGCATTAAGTGCCAGGGTCAGCCATCTAGGCTCTGTTATACGACAAAAAAAGCCTCATTCATAAATACCTCACTAGAACCAGAACTAGGGCAAATCTCCCACAATTATCAATAAGCGGCAAAACGCAAGTGGTGCAAAAAAAGGGAAACATAGTACAAACAACATAAATCATGATATGGGTAGCCCTGAAAAGAGCCGTTGGTGCAAGAGATGTAGGAGATGCAAAAAATGCAAGTTCGACCACTACACTTGGCTATAAGCAGGACTTTGTTGAGAGAAAATTGAAGGTGAACTGTCTAATAAACACAAGCAATCAAATGATCTCAGGATGCTGCCTGAAATCAGGGGTTGAACATGAGGATCTGGAGATATTTAGAACTCTCCTCAACTAGCATGGTAGGCATTAACTCATTGCACACAATCAGTATTCTTTTTACTATGATGAACTGAATGTGTCAAATAGGCACGGCTTGGAAGGCCCAGATAGCACCTTGATTATGATGAATCAAACACATCAATCATCTAAACATCAACATCAACCTAATCCTGAAACACAACGGTATACTGGCTTAGATAGGGGCGAGCAGATAAGTTCAAGTCCACTAGACATCTGCATTGTAAAATGATAGTTCCTGCCCAATGTCATTGATCAGACCTTTGTCGGAGTTTCATAATCAATAAGTCCTGGATCCCTTAAATTTATTACACAGGATAAACCTAACCTTGATAATGTTGCAGGACCAGAGGATGATGTGAGCACCCTAGAAAGGGGGAAGACGGGGGATAGGACTGTCGAACTTAACGATCAAACATTCCCCCAGAAGGAACACGACCTGACCCCTGACAGGAATTTTAATACCATAAACTCCTCCCTGCTTGCTACTATCCGCACCCTGACATGGCAATCGCATAAACTAGAGGTTCAAGTCGACCTCATACATTTGCTGGCATAAAACATCTTAACGCTCGACAAAAAGATAGTCATGCTAGACCAGAAATTTGACACCATCGCCTGTAGCCACAAGCAGCATGGTAAGCCAGATGAAGGTGGGAGAAACGATGCTATAATCAACAAACTCTCCAACTTATCAGAACTTTTATTTACATTAGGAAATCAAGTAAGAGCTACGGATTCAAGGGCAGGTCTGGATATCAACCCTCCTATAAATGCTACAAACAAGGCACCTTTCAATCATCCAGGAAATGTCATGGCGGCTAGCCTGCCGCCCACAGCCATTGGGGGTACCGAGCAGCACAAAACTCCTCAAATTAAGGAACTTAAAGAGCATCAGAAAGACAATATCAGAGATAAGCAACAACATATTTACCCTTCTCATGACTCAATAGATGCCCTAAGTATAGGAGCGTTAGTAAACGATAATTCAGAAGAAACAATGCTTAAAGAGACCCCTCCCAGTGGTGGAAGGGCAACCAAAACCCCTCACTCTACTGGAAATCAGAGTCAATGCAAATAACAAGACACAATAGAATTGTATCCCATCTTCCAGCCAAGGGTGGTGGTCAAAGCGAAGAGTAAAAGGGAAAATCCAGCAGTAATTCCAACTCCAATTCACAAGCTAAGCCCACAGAAATCATCAGAAATCAACACTGGGGCAGAGCAGGAGTGCACCTGCAGTAGATCCGCTATTGCAAAACCCCAGCCAAAGGGTAGGGGTTTAACAACAAGCACAGTAACCACAATGAAACCTGCTCAGGATTGCCAGGCAGAGAACAAGCAACAGGCATCCTGCATCAAGTGAAAGACGGGCAGCATCCCAAGAGCAAACCATGTTTGCCATGAAGAGCTACCCACTAATTACTGACATGAAGGCAACTAAAAGAGGTAAGGAGTACACACAACAATTTTGTATGGGCTTTAAAACAAAAGCACTTGGATGAAGAGTTGCTGCACTTATTTGATCTCCTAACCTCAAGTAAATCACGTCAATTTCGGACACACATAAATGGCCTACTAAATAAAAATATGGGAAAGGACAACGCTGTTTCTGCAGAACACTAGATAGCCCATGCCCACTGTCTCTATATTGACACCAAGACACTAGTAGGTTCCCTTGGTGAATTCTTCGATGGCCTGAGTGAGTCCCTCTCAGACAAGCAAATAGAGGTAATAGGGGTGGACAGTGCCAAAATCCTTAATACCATACGTAGGGATGGAGCTCCTGGGCCAAATGGCCTGCCTGGCAGTGTGTTTAGAGAAGATCCATAATACTGGGCTCCTCACATGCCTATTCTTTTCAAGTCCTGCCTGATGACCACCAACATTCCAGATTCATGGAGGGGCTCCATTCTGTATCCCATCCATAAAAAGGGGGACAATATGGCCCCAGAAAATTATAGACCAATCGCCTTACTGGACGTGGATGGGAAAGCATTCGCTAAGCTGCTATTGCGTGAACTAGAAGCCTGGATTACTGCTAACAACATAATCCCATATTATCAAATGGGCTTCTGCCCCAAGGCCTCCACGACAGATATCATTGCCCTCTCATATCTGATGGACAGATCAATAAAAGAAGCAGCAACCCCGCTATATGCGTCCTGCATAGATTATAGTATGGCCTTTGATGCTATTGATCATAGAACACTATGGGCTAAACTTGCCACATGGGGTATCCCTAAGCAGCTACTCTGTGCAATAATTGCCCTATATTCAAACACATGGATCCAGGTCAAATTAACTCAATCCCACGCCACACCAAAAATCTACACCAACAAGGGTCTGAAGCAGGGATGCGTCATTGCACCCATATTATTTAACCTGTACACAGCAGACTTGGGCCAGGCACTAACGATGGGTAACTTGTATCCCCCAGGCTCAGATCACTCAAGCTTCCTATCATACAGTGCACTGATAATTTGGTAATCCTAGACCACACTCGGGTTGGAATGAGGAGGGCTCTGAAAATATTACACAGCTACAACATCGCAAACTCATTGGTCAATGCTACAAAAACAAAAGTCCTTATTTTTGGTCCACGGGTCAAAAAACTGCAGTTGACATGGAACATTGGTCATATGAATATCGCCACGTCGAACAAATATAACTACCTTTGGGTCTGGTTGTCAGATTCAGGCAAAGCCTCTCTTCAAGTAAAAGCAATAGAGGTGAAATCTGCCAAAACGACATTCTCCCTATCCAAACTACATCTTAAATTTCAGCGCCCAACTGTGGATGGGATCCGCACAGTAATTCAAGCCAAACTTTTGCCCACAGTAAGCTATGGCCACGTCGTGTACCCGGGAAAACTCACAGACATTCTGGAACACTATCTCATAGCTGCCTTTAGGAACATTTTTGGGCTCCCAAAATATACACGACGTACATTGATCCGGCTAGAATTTGGACTTACAAATATGGATATGGAGTGCAAAAAGCACATCATTAAGTACTAGCACCAAATAATTAGGGTGGATGTTGGGTCAATGAAACACGCACTCAAAATCATTTCTAATGACGAGTCCTCGGGCCCTCTATGTTCATAGCACAGTAATAATTTAAATCTCATTGCAGAAGGCATAACTGAGCAAGTACTAACCCCGCCAATATTGAAGAGCCTTCTGAAAAAGCAAGACCGGATCCTCTCAAAGGGACAAGGTATGCAGATTCCGGGTGCTTTGGGGCTTTATGACTCACATGTGGACACGGCCTGCCAGCCATACTTGTAAGCTCCTATGGGAAGACAGGCCCTTGGGAACATTGTAAACACCCGGCTCCTGACCCTGCCAATTTGCGAGTTTAGATCACATTGGAAAACGTGTCTATAATGCCCGCAGCAGCGCACATTGTGCTTTTGGGCCAAGGAGTCAGTGATCCATTTGCTGTGTTGCTGCCCTGAATTGTCCCAAAGGTGCCTCCTACTAAGGCCAATATTTCTGCAGCAAGGAATAAGATTCCGCAAGGAGGCTGCCTATCATGTTTATACATGCATGAGTCCCATGGACTTAGCAAGGATCATAACGAGAGACAAACTAGCGACGTCAGGTTTAAGATAACGCTGCCAAAATAGCCATCATTGCGCGTACAGGGGCTTATTTACAAGCCCCTTGCGCCACTTTTACGTCATTTTTAAAATGGGAAAAGTGACGTACGAGTGGCGCAAGGGGCTTGTAAATAAGCCCCACAGTTTTTAGGTCTCGCTCTGAAAGCCAGCGCTGGCTCTGAGCGAGACGTTTTGTAGTGGGCTTGCAGAAATGCGACCACAGCTTTTTGGCTGGCATCGAGTGTGCGGTTACGCGCACAATGA
This sequence comes from Calotriton arnoldi, assembly GCA_963921515.1. Taxonomy (NCBI): domain Eukaryota; kingdom Metazoa; phylum Chordata; class Amphibia; order Caudata; family Salamandridae; genus Calotriton; species Calotriton arnoldi. Next base: position 71,117 of record CAWUFW010022586.1, read on the forward strand.
CGAGCAGAGGCGCCATATGGCTTTCCTCTCTCGTCATGGTGCGCACACATCGCACACCATTTGCCAGCCTGCTTTCACTTTTGCCTTGTAGCCGTGCACGTGCACAGCTGCTGCTCGCACTCCCTCCTCCCTTCTCCCCCTCCCTTCTTGCCCAGCCCTTCTTGTCACCTCGGCTTGCACTCACCCCTCCTTTCTCACCTTTCGGCCGCTTTGATGTTCTCAGTGAGCCGCGCGGCCAATGCTTGTTTCATAGAGGGATGTGTTTTCTAAATGCAGCGTTACTTCTGCTTTGGGGTCATGGAGACAGCACCTGAAGGACAACGTTAGGCTTATAACTTTCCCTGCCCTGGCCGAAGATGATATCTTTCCGGGCGCCAGAGTCCCGAAATTCCCATTAGGACAGCAGCCCTGTTTTGACAACTCTTTTTGTTTCTCTGAACAAAAGTAGGGGTGCTTCAAGCATTCTACTGCATTCCTCCTCCCGTTTTTTCCTCCCCATTAGGACCCGAGGCCTTTTCTTTCCCATAAGAGCCCGAGGAGTTCGCTTCTCAAAGCAGGGCAGTCTAAGGAGAGGCTGAGCTTTTCAGAAGAACTTCAGCTCCTGTTGCCGTTTCGTCAAATTAATCATGAAGCCACTGCAAAGCAGATCGCCAGAGAGAGGGACTGGGCAGAATGGAGCACCCATGGCAAATTTCAGGCATGCCTGCTACCTATCTTGTATTTGTACAGTGTTCTGTTAATGTACCTCAAAATAGATGTCTAGTATCTCAGTGAGGAGGGAATTCTCCATGATAAGAGTTTCAATAACAAGGAAATATGTTGATGCTCATTTATTTGCTCATTGTCTTATCCAGTCACATTCTGTGAAGTCCCAGGTTCTGTACAGGGCACAAGTCCTAAACAAGCATTGGCATAGCCAATAGGTCTCGCTTTTGGGACCTTATAAGTATTTAGTTATGCAGCACAATATCTTTGGTGCAACAACATTAACTGTTGCATGGTTAAACACTTATAAGGTCCCAAAAACGAGACCTATTGGCTATGCCAATGCTTGTTAACAATAGTCATACAAACACAATAATATTAGGACTGCATACATAATTATTTCGTGCTTAAGTTTGAATGATTTTAATGAGTCGTAATTTTGCCAAATTGCATTTGTAAAAATCTCCCAGTGGCAGGACTGTGCATACAGCGTAAACTTTTATGGCGTTCTTCAACTTGAATGCATCCTTTTTCATTGCACTAGGACTGATAGTGAGATGATGCCAGGTCTAGGACAATGCTGCTAATACTGTCACCATTGCACACATAGCTTTATCTTTTTGATGTATCCTACCCTTTATGGCCTTAATGACCTTAAATAATGTCGACTTACATTTGTGGCACTAGGCTTAAAACAATGCTGCTAAAAAACGTTCATTTGCACATCAGTTTGAATGAGTCGTAATTTTGCTAAACCGCATCTGCAAAATGTGTTACCGTCAGGACTGCGAACTAAGGGGGTCATTACAATGGCGGGCGGGCAAGGTCCGCCCGCCACCGTAACGGAATACGGGACCGTCCGCCAGGGGTGCGGCAGTCCCGCACCGGCGATTAGGATGCCACCGCCACCGTGGCGGTGGCATTCTCCATTCCCAGCATTGTGGCGGGCGGTGCTCACAGCACCGCCCGCCACAGTGCTGGGAATGCACTGTGTGCATTGTCATGCACAAGGTGACAGGCACCGCGAGGTGCCTGCCACCATGTCCAGGCCAATGCAGGGGGGTACCATAGGTACCCCCCATGTGCACCCCCCACCCCCCCAATGCCCTGGGGGCCCGCAACGGGCCCCCGAAAGCAAACTCCGCCTGGTTTTCCATGGCGGGGTCTCCGCCATGGAAAGCCCTGCACCGCTGCCCATGATAGTATGGATGGCGGTGTCTAGCAGACACGCCACCATATCCAGCCCCTTTTCCGCCCGGTCAACTGGTCGACCGGCGGAAAACCGGTGGACGGGCTTGCCGTCCGCCTGGGTCCCCACCGCCATACTAATATGGCGATGGGGAAATGTGAGGCGGGCGGTGGGAAATAGCGGGCGGATCGTAATGACCCCCATAGTTCCAATCCCCATGAATAAACTTCAACTCGAATGCAACCTTTCATGACATTCAGACTAATAGCAAGGTTGTTTTATGGATGATCCAACTAAGATCATTTTTAGTATTGGCTAGAACAATAGATGATGCTTTGGAAAGTTTCTATCTCTATGTTTGCACAAACAATTCTTAGCCCTGTGAGGGCACTGTATTTTGTACGGTTCTAATAATCACAAAAATTGTAACTTGTACATACAGGGGCGGCTCCTCCGCTATGGCGGACGAGCGTTGACCCACTGCTTTTAAGCAGACACGAAACCTAAAATGACAATAACTTAGAGTTATTGTCATTTTATGTTTCGTGTCCTGCTGCTTTACGGTGGGCGGGTGGGCGGGCTGCTCTCCTCTCCAGCCAAGGGAAGGGGAGTAGTGGTTTGTCCACTCCTATGTGCGCAATGACTGTTTGGTCGGCCATCTCGGGCTACCCAAACCAGTCATGCGCACTTCCCTGTTCTCCATGCAGGCTGCATTAGAGCCTGCATGGAGAACATGCCCACCCCTCCAGCCCCTGGCTGAGCGCCGTGTCACAACGCTTTGGCTTAGGGGAGGGAGCCTGGCTGCCTGCTTCCTGTTCCTGTCGGAGGCAGGAGAGCAGGAGCGGAGAAGACGCGGGACCCGGCCTCGAGGTAAGTTTTTTAAATGTATTTTTTTAATTCCGATACCCCTTTCCCCTCTACCCCACGCGACACACGCTCCCCCCCGCCGCGCGCGCCCACCATGCCGGCCGCGACTCTGTACATATGATATCAGGGCTAAGACAATACAATTTTAGTCTGCTGGGTCTTTAATGAGCATGCTATCTGCCTATTAAAATCCCATCTTTTTATTCTTAATTGTTAGTTTGATGTGAATATATTATAAAGATTTTAATTAATCAGACAATAAAGTTAAATTCATAATCATAGGTCCACATAGGATGCTAGGATGAGAAACAAGATGGCAGATGCTTGTTTACAGTCAAATTCAGTGTGTACAAAGAGCTGGGAACGCCATTTGTAAATAATTCAATGCTGAATTCATGCTTTAAGTGAATCAGGTTAACTTAGTCACAATCGTCCATCTTTGACATGACATTGTGTAACACCATGTGATCAATTCTACCGTTTCATTCCTCACCATAATAAAGCATTTCCAGGCCCCACGGAGCAAGACAAAGAATTTCTGAATGAAATGTGCTTTTCTCAAGGCTTAGTTTAGCTTTCCCAGACCGAACGACTTACTATGTAACAGTTGTGTCCCATGTACCAGATGTTGTGAGTCCCGAAATCCATGTAGTATAACAGTGAGAAAATCTTCAAATGTATTCTGTTGCAGATGTTTCTCTTTGCTTGATTCATATTGGTTATGAGACTGGGAACCATGTACTAAAGTAGTGCATGTGCAAAGCTTTTGTCTAAAATCCTAAAATAGTGTGTGATTTTATGATGTGAGGTTGAAGTCCCTTTCCCTATTCTTAGAAGACAGTTATCTCTTGATTTTGTATTTGAACTTTCCACAGTTCGTGATTTTCTGTATTTGAGCTTAGCTCATTGACTAAATTACTGATTAATTAACTGCAATTTTGTGATTTGTACTTTGTATATTTTTTAAGTAAATCTTTAAACTTAAGTCTTTTGTCGTTCTTAAAGGTCTAAATATATATTCGAGACAAGGCATTATTGAACTTTCTTTTACAAGAGAGACAGGTCCATCAAGGACCCCCAAAATCCGTCCTAGGACTACACCGCTCCCGGTCCGGTAGATCAGCGCGTGAATGGAATAGGGATTTGTGTGCGTTTGAGCACTGTCAGAGCAGCTGTTGCATTATGAAGCACATTCAGAACTGCAGATACAGATTCCCTTCTGCATTTCCTGCATGTTTTCCAGTAACATAAACAGCTGAATCAAGAGAAGCAGAGTTAGTGGGTAAAATGCTTGGGACACAAGATAGTAGTTGTGACCCTGTAGATGGGTAGAATACTAAGGGCCTACTTACGACTTTTGGAAGTGCAAGGGCAGGCGGCCCACCACCGCCGCACCCCCGCACCGCCAATAGTCACTGCCGCCCACCAGATTACAAGTAATCTTGTGGTCTGGCGGGCGGTCGGCATGGCGGTCCCTCTGCAGTGCGTCTTTCAAAGGCGGAGGTGCCTTTGAAAGAGGCACCGCAATGGGAACGCCATACGGGGTTCCTGCACTGGATGGACTCGAAAGGAACCTGGGTGCATGCACACAGGGGGACACATGTTGTGCCCCCCTCACCCCCCCCCCGCATGCATTCCCAGGGGGTCCTCTAGGGCTGCCTTTGTTTCAGCACCGCCAGCCTTTTCATGAAGGAAAGACCTCCATGAAACTGCTAGCTGTCCTGAAACTTGTAATATGCATGGCGGTGCTGCAGCAGCACCACCTGCATATTACAAAGGCCATGACAACTGCGCCACCGTTCCCTGGCGGAGCCAGCGGTTCAATTACAGTCCGACCGCCCAAGTCCTAATAGGACGGTCCGACCGCTGGTGCAGCAGTGGCTGGACTGCCACCGCTGTGCCACCACAGGTCTGCCAGTCCTCGGACCGCCAAACTCGTAATTTGGCCCTAAGTGTACTCCATTCCCATTTGCAAATAGGTGATCTAAACACCATGATGCCTTATGTTGAAAGTCCTGACACCCTATTTTGAATTTATTCCCATGTGGGAGTGATGCAGGAAGACCACCGACGTACCCACATGATGCTGCTCTTTTGCGTGCGTACAGTTTCTACACCTCACAAGCGGCCTATAGGCTTTTTGGGGTCCCTTCCCATATTTCCTTAGTGAGATACGACAAATGAAGGACCTGGAGAAAGCATGAATGATTTCGTTATTTGATAGAGGAGAGCCGGTGATTTCAATATGGCAGGGTCTGGAACTTATAGGTGTTAGCTTCTCTCAGGGGGGTCTGGATAGCACGAATACACCACAATGGACACCATATGTAGTAGACATGGCTTATGCCTACTAACCCCTGCAATAAATTATTATCATAATGTATATAATATGTCTGGCAGTTTCGGTAGCAATGTGTTTGTTTTCAAAAGGGAAAGTGGAGGCACTATTTTGCTCTCTGGTTTTCTATAGAGGACTGTACTGGTAGATACTTGTGATCAGCCATTTGAACAGGAGAACAACATTTCCAAACCTACACTAGAGATAGCAGATTTCTATTTATTAGAGTACCTATTTGGAAAGATGTATTATGGCATGTATGTTAGTAAGAGACTTAGGGCTTGATTTACACTTTTATAGGTGAATAATCTGCTTCTAGCCAAGAAAGATTTACTCCCTCCACCCAAAGCCAATACTACATGAAGACCATTGTAGGCAGCAACAGCACCATCACAAAGGAACACAAGAGAACGCTAAATTACCTCATACACTCAATAAAATACTATACATAGCCAAATACCACAGGGCTCTGACCTTCTTGCCTACAACTGCACACTTTGCTCCTGGGATCTCCTTGCATAGTTTCCATTATTTCTGAGGCAGTATTACACCCAGCTCAGCGAAAGCCTGGGAGAACACTTGATTGCGTTGTGTAGGTGACTTATTCCAGGATGGATCCCTTCTCCCTATCAACGTACTGGTTGAACAATATGTCCTCCCTGCAGGTCAGTTCCTAATACACAGATCACAAAACTATCTGGAACATTACCCACGTGGAACCACCCACTTATCCTTTATTGCAAACAATTTACACAATAGGTGCTGGTAGAAAACTCATCTCCTGGCTTGTCTAGTCTATCCCCGATCAAACTAACCCCTCCACTAATGGAACCACGTGAGAAATGAGAATCAGATACAGGTCGCACATTTACACTAAAGAATAGGATAACCTGCTCTCTTATACTCACAAGATCTTGTGCAATGCCATATTTCTATACATCCAATTCAATATCTTACACCGCACTTATTTAACTCCAGCGCTTCTGAGTAACATGCACACTACCAAAAACTCTACCAGTCCTTGCTGTCATAATCCTGATGCAGGTATCAAGCACATGTTCTGGGATTGCCCTGCAGTTGCTGCGTTTTGGAGTGAGATCATGACAGTTCTTATAACTGTCCTAGGCAGACAAGGTCTACACAAACGAGAATGTTACATATAAGACCTTTACATCTGTCCAAAAACCAACAAAGTTGGTAACAGATTTCTAGACCTTGCCTTTCTCTTTGCACGTCGTTGTCGCAGCCTTGGATCCTCAGGGTCGTATGTTGCTCGTTATGGTCCACCTCTCGATACCACCACGGTCTGATTTAGGATACAGACTCCATGGAGTGATCAAGCGGGGGAAGGGAAGGATGGGGACAGCGGGGAGGGAGACCTGTAAAACAATAACAATCAGGTAATGCACAATAATTACACACAACCTGGATATACTACTAGTTCACAGAATACTTAGTATCCTGTCTATATACCTGTAAAGAAAATATCTTTCGTTTTCTAGTCAGCATATAGTGGTTATCATGTCGCTGTACATATCTAAGGAAATGAAACAACACATTAACATTGCGGTTGCTCTGATTCACCCGTACCTCTCGTCTGGTTCTCTTGGAACCTACCCAAAGATATGCTGTGTGGGGGCCTTACAGGGGTGCAGGGCTGACTTGAGTAATTTCAGTTTCCCCTGTAGCAAGACAATACAAATAGGGCCCCAGGCATAGGCATGTAAACATACAGTGCATGAAATACGATGATCCTTAAATTCAGGACAGAATCGTTATCCAACTCCAAAGTTTGTCAATCTCTTATAAGTGAAAATACTGTACTCCAATCACTGATACTTCTCAGAATAATGTAGTATAACAGCTTGTTATGCTTCCGCCTCACTAATCATGTGAGTACAGAAAAAAAGCAAATAATATCAAGTACCAACGCTCTATCTTCCTTATGTGCCGAAGACTCCCCGTGAAGGCTAGATATAGAGCAATTCACAAGGATACTATAGGAGCACCTCTGTTCTTAATCACAGCTTGGACAAAGTAAACCATGCGAACTCCCAAGGATAAAAACCACTCCTCAATGAGAGAACGCCGTCAAGGAATAGGAAAGGCAGCCGCCTCCCTTCTGAATGGCAATAGCAATGTTAGGCAATGAATCCCTCTGCTAGTACACAAGAACAAATGGGGGTCTTTTCCGCTGTCCCGCACGAACCCGGAAAGAGGTTCAGCCAACGGGATAGCGATAAACTCAATCAGGAAACCAGAAGTATGCCGCATCCGCTGAGCGGCAAGGAAATTAGGTAACAAGGAAAAGCGGTGCAATATTGCACCCTTACCAGACCTCGAGGACTCGGGCGTCTCAGCGGGAAGAGTAACCAGCACCCGCTGCTCCCTCTGAAGAGTCTAAATAACGTCCTTCCGGAAGCGCGATGACGTCATCAACGTGACCGTCGCATGGAATCATGGGATTTGTGGTTCCAGTCACGGGCGTATGCATTGTCAGTGTCTTCCCTGATGGAACCTGACAGTACATCCCTCTCCCGAAGAACACTGACAGAGGCAAGGCTTATGAGGGAAACGTTTGTGGAACAGGCGAACGTAACGAGGTGCATGAACCCCTGTAGCTGGTTCCCATGAATTTTCCTCGTTACCATAACCTTTCCAGGCAACCAGATACCACAACCTGGTGCGGTAAATCTTTGAGTCCAGGATACCTCTCACTTCATGCTCTACCTCCCCATCCACCAGCACGGGAATCGGCGTCTTCTTTACCCTGGAATGTGAGGGTTTTAGTAGGGAAACATGAAAGGCAGGATGAATGCGCAAGGAGGATGGCAAAGCTAATTTCACCACCACTGGATTGATCAATTTGATTATTCTATAGGGGCCGATGTATCGAGGATTAAAGATACTGTATCTCTTGAATCTTATGTTTTTTGTGGATAACCACACATACTCTCCTTGTTTGTATGTAGGCCCTTCTCGCCTATGTTTATCAGCGTAAGCTTTATACAGGATCTTTGATTTCTGTAACTCCTTACGAGCTTGCTGTAGTGTCTTTTGGATGTGATTTATCCGTTCCTGTACCTCTGGCACAGATCCCTGGCCCACAGGATGCTGGAAGGGGGTGAAACAAGGGTGATACCCATAAGTGCAGTGAAAAGGTGTCTGTTTAGTAGAGCTGTGAAACGCGCTGTTGTACGCTACTTCCGCCAACCACAGGCTGTCTACCCACTCCTCAGTAGTGACATCCACAAAACATCTAAGATACTGTTTCAATGTCTGATTGATTCTTTCTGTCTGGCCATCGGTCTGGGGATGGAAGCTGGTAGACAGGTTAGAAGTGATCTGCAGCGCCGAACACCACTTCTTCCAAAAGTTAGCAGTGAATTGGGTTCCCCTTCTGAGACTACCACTTGAGGAAGTCCATGTAATCTCACTATGTTTTTTAACAGGGTTTGTGCCAGCTCGCCCGCCGTAGGTATCTTTTTGCAGGCAATGAAGTGGGCTAGCTTCGTCAAATAATCCACCACTACGAGAATGACTGTATGTCCCTTGTCTGGAGGCATCCCTACCACGAAATCAAGCAAAATCCGTTCCCACGGTTGGGCCGGGGTAAGGGAGGCTGTAAAAGCCCTACTGGTCTGGTGTGTGTCGTCTTCATCTGGCAACAGACTGTACATTCACCAACCCACACTTTTATGTCTCTTTTGATGGTGGGCCACCAAAACTGACGGAGTACCCGTTCAGTGGTTTTCTCGACTCCATTGTGCCCAGCACTGGGTAAAGTATGACACCAGTAGAACACTTGTTTCCTTAAGGAAGAGATAGGCAACATCAACTGGTTCCCACGCACCGGAAGACCATCCTTCACAGTCCAGTCTTTGTTCCTCTCCAACCATACCTTCCATTTGTCAAGAGCCATGTTATGTTTGATGCTCCTAAGAAACCTTTCCGTGACTGTGGCACATATCACATTCCGAGGATTCACAATGGCATTCACTGGAAGGACATCAGGGGTAGTCGGGGTGGTTTGGCGACTCAATGCGTCAGCTTTTTTGTTTTCGCTCCCGGGGTGAAATGTCACAAGGAAGCTGTACTCCGCAAAGAACAGCATCCAGCGTAGCTGTCGAGGTGTTAGATGTCTAGCAGCTGTCATGAACTGGAGGTTGCGGTGGTCGGTGAAAACAGTGACTACGTGTTTGGATCCCATTAAATACTGTCTCCACTCTTGGAAAGCGTTCTTTATGGCCAACAGCTCCTTCTCCGCAATGGTATAATTGCGCTCAGCGGAATTGAGTTTCCTGGACATAAAAGCCACTGGGTGTAGTTGGCCTGTATCTAGGTGGCGTTGAGAAAGCACAGCCCCTACCGCATATTCGGATGCGTCTGCCTCCACTATGTATGGCTGATCGGGATCAGCATGTCGCAATACCGGGGCGGATACAAATGCATTCTTCAGTGCCTCGAAGCCTTGTTGAGCTTCCTCCGTCCAACAAAACACCACGTTCTTCTGTAATAGGCGTGTAAGCGGAGCGGCCAGTTTGGAAAAACGATCGATAAATCTGCGGTAAAAGTTTGCGAACCCCAGGAAGCATTGTATATCGCGAACCGTCGTGGGAGTAGGCCATTCCTTTACTGCCTGTACTTTACGTTCTGACATTTCCTGACCCCAAGGCGTCAGCATTACACCTAGAAATTCCACTGTGGTGACACTGAATTCACATTTACTGATCTTACAGTATAATTGATGTCTTCTCAATGTTTGTAGAATGGTGCGTACATGTGTGCCATGGATCTCTTTGTTGGACGAGTAGATCAGAATATCGTCAATATAGACCACCACAAAAAGATCAAGAAAGTCTCTTAGCACATCATTGAGGAAGTACTGGAAGGCGGCTGGCGCATTGCATAAACCGAAAGGCATCACCAGATATTCATAGAGGCCAAAGCGTGTTTTGAATGCCGTCTTCCATTCAGTCGCCCTGTCTCATCCGTACCAGATGGTAGGCCCCCTTTAAGTCCAGACGGGTGTAGATGACTGCCCTTTTACCTGTTCCAGTAAAACATTAATGAGAGGCAACGGATACCGATTTTTTACAGTGATGGCATTGAGTGAACGAAAGTCCACACACGCGCGCAATTCTCCGTTGGCTTTAGGTATGAAGAATAACGGAGAGGCAGCAGGCGATTTGGAAACTCTGATGAAGCCCAAAGCCAGGTATTTGTCCAAATAGTCACGGAGATGGATGTTTTCCGGTTCGGTTAATGCATACACTCTCCCTGATGGTATGACAGCCCCGGGTAGTAGGTCAATTTGGCAATCGTATTGCCTGTGTGGTGGTAATGTTTCTGCCATCGTTTCGTTGAAGACATCTGCGAATTCTTTGTATTCGTCAGGTAATAATACTGGGTGTTCGGCCGCTGTAGCTATATGATGTCTTCCTGCCAAGGTTGTAGATGGATTATTCTTTTCTTGAAGGCAGTGTTGTATGCAATACTCCGATAAGAAGGAAACGGTTCTTTCCACCCAATCCACCTGGGGATTATGTTTCCTCAGCCAGGGTAATCCCAAAATGACACCGTACTGTGGTGCTTGTATGACGTTGAACACTAACTTTTCCTGATGGTCAGGGCCGTGTAGAACATCCAAGTCTTCCGTGCAAAACCGAATAGGACCAGCATCCAAACGTCTTCCGTCCACCGCATATACCGCTTCAGGGAGTTCTTTCTCTAGCAAATTAAGTCCCAGGGAAATAGCTTGTTCCTGATCTATGAAGCAGCCTGTTGCTCCCGAATCCAACATCGCTTGTACCGGACGCCATTCGTCATGGATAAGTAAACTAATGTCCAAGAATAAATGGTCAGTTTTACACAGGGGGTCTTTGTCTAAAGAAGGGATGTAAGAATGGCTTGAAGAGGTCCCTTCGGTGATCCTCAAGCTAGGTCGTTTCCACAAAGGACGTGGAGGCTATTGGCAACATCTTTCTATTATCTGCGCGAGGATACTTTGATCTCAGTGTACACTCTCTAATGAAATGTCCCTTCTTGCCACAATAAATACATAACCCCTTCTTCCTTCTGTAATCTCTCTCTTCCAGGGTAAGTGCTGAACGCATGGCACCTATTTCCATGGGCTCAGCTTTGGTGGTTGTTTGACCATCGGGTTGACGGGGTGCCTCGAACCGAGCTGGCATACGCTCTCTTCTTTTGTGTTCTCCTTTGCGTTCATTGAGCCTATGATCCAATCTTAACAACAGGCTTATCAAGTCTTCACAAGACACTGGTTGAGGGTCTATTTGTGCCAGGATGTCTTTCATCTCTTCTCTCAGCCCTTGATGAAAGATAGCAGCCTGTTTAGCCTCGGGCCACTCCGTCTCCGTTATGAGTCTACGAAAGTCATTAAGATACGCGATAAGGTCCCGGTTTCCTTGTCTTAGTTCCAACAAATCCCTGTCAGCTGAGAGTGTGGCAGATCTGCGGTTGAAAGTCTTTTCAAATTCCCTAATAAAGGAGTCCCAGTCATATAACGGGTCGTCTCTTTTCACTAAAGGCACAGCCCACTGTGCAGCATCCCCTGAAAGGTAAGAGATGAGAAAAGCGACCCTAGCGTGGTTGGTTGTAAATGCCTTGACCTTGCAGGAGAAATGCAGCATCACCTGCGTCATGAATACCTGTACCTTACTACTCTCCCCGTGGAATCTCTCTGGGGTGGCCAAGGGAATGGGTGTAGGTACCTCTACTACCAATGGTGCTGTGTGTGTTGCCTGCACTGCGCCTGCATTAAAAGGGTTTCTTTGCATCCTGTCTACTACGGCCTGTAAGGTGGCTGTTTCGGCCCTAGAGGCCGTGAGTTCTGTCTGCACTAAGGCCAGTGCGGCCATAATGTCTTCCAAAGTGGCCATATTCAACTTGCGACCGGGAGGATTTAAATACGTGGGCCGGTTACTCTGTCGCAGCCTTGGATCCTCAGGGTCGTATGTTGCTCGTTATGGTCCACCTCTCGATACCACCACGGTCTGATTTAATATACAGACTCCATGGAGTGATCAAGCGGGGGAAGGGAAGGATGGGGACAGCGGGGGGGAGACCTGTAAAACAATAACAATCAGGTAATGCACAATAATTACACACAACCTGGATATACTACTAGTTCACAGAATACTTAGTATCCTGTCTATATACCTGTAAAGAAAATATCTTTCGTTTTCTAGTCAGCATATAGTGGTTATCATGTCGGTGTACATATCTAAGGAAATGAAACAACACATTAACAATGTGGTTGCTCTGATTCACCCGTACCTCTCTTCTGGTTCTCTTGGAACCTACCCAAAGATATGCTGTGTGGGGGCCTTACAGGGGTGCAGGGCTGACTTGAGTAATTTCAGTTTCCCCTGTAGCAAGACAATACAAAGAGGGCCCCAGGCATAGGCATGTAAACATACAGTGCATGAAATACGATGATCCTTAAATTCAGGACAGAATCGTTATCCAACTCCAAAGTTTGTCAATCTCTTATAAGTGAAAATACTGTACTCCAATCACTGATACTTCTCAGAATAATGTAGTATAACAGCTTGTTATGCTTCCGCCTCACTAATCATGTGAGTACAGAAAAAAAGCAAATAATATCAAGTACCAACGCTCTATCTTCCTTATGTGCCGAAGACTCCCGTGAAGGCTAGATATAGAGCAATTCACAAGGATACTATAGGAGCACCTCTGTTCTTAATCACAGCTTGGACAAAGTAAACCATGCGAACTCCCAAGGATAAAAACCACTCCTCAATGAGTTCTTTCTCTAGCAAATTAAGTCCCAGGGCAATAGCTTGTTCCTGATCTATGAAGCAGCCTGTTGCTCCCGAATCCAACATCGCTTGTACCGGACGCCATTCGTCATGGATAAGGAAACTAATGTCCAAGAATAAATGGTCAGTTTTACACAGGGGGTCTTTGTCTAAAGAAGGGATGTAAGAATGGCTTGAAGAGGTCCCTTCGGTGATCCTCAAGCTAGGTCGTTTCCTGCAAAGGACGTGGAGGCTATTGGCAACATCTTTCTATTATCTGCGCGAGGATACTTTGATCTCAGTGTACACTCTCTAATGAAATGTCCCTTCTTGCCACAATAAATACATAACCCCTTCTTCCTTCTGTAATCTCTCTCTTCCAGGGTAAGTGCTGAACGCATGGCACCTATTTCCATGGGCTCGGCTTTGGTGGTTGTTTGACCATCGGGTTGACGGGGTGCCTCGAACCGAGCTGGCATACGCTCTCTTCTTTTGTGTTCTCCTTTGCGTTCATTGAGCCTATGATCCAATCTTAACAACAGGCTTATCAAGTCTTCACAAGACACTGGTTGAGGGTCTATTTGTGCCAGGATGTCTTTCATCTCTTCTCTCAGCCCTTGATGAAAGATAGCAGCCTGTTTAGCCTCGGGCCACTCCGTCTCCGTTATGAGTCTACGAAAGTCATTAAGATACGCGATAAGGTCCCGGTTTCCTTGTCTTAGTTCCAACAAATCCCTGTCAGCTGAGAGTGTGGCAGATCTGCGGTTGAAAGTCTTTTCAAATTCCCTAATAAAGGAGTCCCAGTCATATAACGGGTCGTCTCTTTTCACTAAAGGCACAGCCCACTGTGCAGCATCCCCTGAAAGGTAAGAGATGAAAAGCGACCCTAGCGTGGTTGGTTGTAAATGCCTTGACCTTGCAGGAGAAATGCAGCATCACCTGCGTCATGAATACCTGTACCTTACTACTCTCCCCGTGGAATCTCTCTGGGGTGGCCAAGGGAATGGGTGTAGGTACCTCTACTACCAATGGTGCTGTGTGTGTTGCCTGCACTGCGCCTGCATTAAAGGGTTTCTTTGCATCCTGTCTACTACGGCCTGTAAGGTGGCTGTTTCGGCCCTAGAGGCCGTGAGTTCTGTCTGCACTAAGGCCAGTGCGGCCATAATGTCTTCCAAAGTGGCCATATTCAACTTGCGACCGGGAGGATTTAAATACATGGGCCGGTTACTCTGTCGCAGCCTTGGATCCTCAGGGTCGTATGTTGCTCGTTATGGTCCACCTCTCGATACCACCACGGTCTGATTTAGTATACAGACTCCATGGAGTGATCAAGCGGGGGAAGGGAAGGATGGGGACAATAATTACACACAACCTGGATATACTACTAGTTCACAGAATACTTAGTATCCTGTCTATATACCTGTAAAGAAAATATCTTTCGTTTTCTAGTCAGCATATAGTGGTTATCATGTCGCTGTACATATCTAAGGAAATGAAACAACACATTAACAATGTGGTTGCTCTGATTCACCCGTACCTCTCTTCTGGTTCTCTTGGAACCTACCCAAAGATATGCTGTGTGGGGGCCTTACAGGGGTGCAGGGCTGACTTGAGTAATTTCAGTTTCCCCTGTAGCAAGACAATACAAAGAGGGCCCCAGGCATAGGCATGTAAACATACAGTGCATGAAATACGATGATCCTTAAATTCAGGACAGAATCGTTATCCAACTCCAAAGTTTGTCAATCTCTTATAAGTGAAAATACTGTACTCCAATCACTGATACTTCTCAGAATAATGTAGTATAACAGCTTGTTATGCTTCCGCCTCACTAATCATGTGAGTACAGAAAAAAAGCAAATAATATCAAGTACCAACGCTCTATCTTCCTTATGTGCCGAAGACTCCCCGTGAAGGCTAGATATAGAGCAATTCACAAGGATACTATAGGAGCACCTCTGTTCTTAATCACAGCTTGGACAAAGTAAACCATGCGAACTCCCAAGGATAAAAACCACTCCTCAATGAGAGAATGCCGTCAAGGAATAGGAAAGGCAGCCGCCTCCCTTCTGAATGGCAATAGCAATGTTAGTCAATGAAACCCTCTGCTAGTACACAAGAACAAATGGGGGTCTTTTCCGCTCTCCCGCACGAACCCGGAAAGAGGTTCAGCCAACGGGATAGCGATAAACTCAATCAGGAAACCAGAAGTATGCTGCATCCGCTGAGCGGCAAGGAAATTAGGTAACAAGGAAAAGCGGTGCAATATTGCACCCTTACCAGACCTCGAGGACTCGGCGTCTCAGCGGGAAGAGTAACCGGCACCCACTGCTCCCTCTGAAGAGTCTAAATAACGTCCTTCCGGAAGCGCGATGACGTCATCAAAGTGACCGTCGCATGGAATCATGGGATTTGTGGTTCCAGTCACGGGCGTATGCATTGTCAGTGTCTTCCCTGATGGAACCTGACAGTACATCCCTCTCCCGAAGAACACTGACAGAGGCAAGGCTTATGAGGGAAACATTTGTGGAACAGGCGAACGTAACGAGGTGCATGATCCCCTGTAGCTGGTTCCCATGAATTTTCCTCGTTACCATAACCTTTCCAGGCAACCAGATACCACAACCTGGTGCGGTAAATCTTTGAGTCCAGGATACCCCTCACTTCATGCTCTACCTCCCCATCCACCAGCACGGGAGTCGGCGTCTTCTTTACCCCGGAATGTGAGGGTTTTAGTATGGAAACATGAAAGGCAGGATGAATGCGCAAGGAGGATGGCAAAGCTAATTTCACCACCACTGGATTGATCAATTTGATTATTCTATAGGGGCCGATGTATCGAGGATTAAAGATACTGTATCTCTTGAATCTTATGTTTTTTGTGGATATCCACACATACTCTCCTTGTTTGTATGTAGGCCCTTCTCGCCTATGTTTATCCGCGTAAACTTTATACAGGATCTTTGATTTCTGTAACTCCTTACGAGCTTGCTGTAGTGTCTTTTGGATGTGATTTATCCGTTCCTGTACCTCTGGCACAGATCCCTGGCCCACAGGATGCTGGAAGGGGGTGAAACAAGGGTGATACCCATAAGTGCAGTGAAAAGGTGTGTGTTTAGTAGAGCTGTGAAACGCGCTGTTGTACGCTACTTCCGCCAACCACAGGCTGTCTACCCACTCCTCAGTAGTGACATCCACAAAACATCTAAGATACTGTTTCAATGTCTGATTGATTCTTTCTGTCTGGCCATCGGTCTGGGGATGGAAGCTGGTAGACAGGTTAGAAGTGATCTGCAGCGCCGAACACCACTTCTTCCAAAAGTTAGCAGTGAATTGGGTTCCCCTGTCTGACACTACCACTTGAGGAAGTCCATGTAATCTCACTATGTTTTTTAACAGGGTTTGTGCCAGCTCGCCCGCCGTAGGTATCTTTTTGCAGGCAATGAAGTGGGCTAGCTTCGTCAAATAATCCACCACTACGAGAATGACTGTATGTCCCTTGTCTGGAGGCATCCCTACCACGAAATCAAGCAAAATCCGTTCCCACGGTTGGGCCGGGGTAGGGAGAGGCTGTAAAAGCCCTACTGGTCTGGTGTGTGTCGTCTTCATCTGGCAACAGACTGTACATTCACCAACCCACACTTTTATGTCTCTTTTGATGGTGGGCCACCAAAAATGACGGAGTACCCGTTCAGTGGTTTTCTCGACTCCATTGTGCCCAGCACTGGGTAAAGTATGACACCAGTAGAACACTTGTTTCCTTAAGGAAGAGATAGGCAACATCAACTGGTTCCCACGCACCGGAAGACCATCCTTCACAGTCCAGTCTTTGTTCCTCTCCAACCATACCTTCCATTTGTCAAGAGCCATGTTATGTTTGATGCTCCTAAGAAACCTTTCCGTGACTGTGGCACATATCACATTCCGAGGATTCACAATGGCATTCACTGGAAGTACATCAGGGGTCGTCGGGGTGGTTTGGCGACTCAATGAGTCAGCTTTTTTGTTTTCGCTCCCGGGGCGAAATGTCACAAGGAAGCTGTACTCCGCAAAGAACAGCATCCAGCGTAGCTGTCGAGGTGTTAGATGTCTAGCAGCTGTCATGAACTGGAGGTTGCGGTGGTCGGTGAAAACAGTGACTACGTGTTTGGATCCCATTAAATACTGTCTCCACTCTTGGAAAGCGTTCTTTATGGCCAACAGCTCCTTCTCCGCAATGGTATAATTGCGCTCAGCGGAATTGAGTTTCCTGGACATAAAAGCCACTGGGTGTAGTTGGCCTGTATCTAGGTGGCGTTAAGAAAGCACAGCCCCTACCGCATATTCGGATGCGTCTGCCTCCACTATGTATGGCTGATCGGGATCAGCATGTCGCAATACCGGGGCGGATACAAATGCGTTCTTCAGTGCCTCGAAGCCTTGTTGAGCCTCCTCCGTCCAACAAAACACCACGTTCTTCTGTAATAGGCGTGTAAGCGGAGCGGCCAGTTTGGAAAAACGATCGATAAATCTGCGGTAAAAGTTCGCGAACCCCAGGAAGCATTGTATATCGCGAACCGTCGTGGGAGTAGGCCATTCCTTTACTGCCTGTACTTTACGTTCTGAGATTTCCTGACCCCAAGGCGTCAGCATTACACCTAGAAATTCCACTGTGGTGACGCTGAATTCACATTTACTGATCTTACAGTATAATTGATGTCTTCTCAATGTTTGTAGAATGGTGCGTACATGTGTGCCATGGATCTCTGTGTTGGACGAGTAGATCAGAATATCGTCAATATAGACCACCACAAAAAGATCAAGAAACTCTCTTAGCACATCATTGAGGAAGTACTGGAAGGCGGCTGGCGCATTGCATAAGCCGAAAGGCATCACCAGATATTCATAGAGGCCAAAGCGTGTTTTGAATGCCGTCTTCCATTCGTCGCCCTGTCTCATCCGTACCAGATGGTAGGCCCCCTTTAAGTCCAGACGGGTGTAGATGACTGCCCTTTTTACCTGTTCCAGTAAAACATTAATGAGAGGCAACAGATACCGATTTTTTACAGTGATGGCATTGAGTGAACGAAAGTCCACACACGCGCGCAATTCTCCGTTGGCTTTAGGTATGAAGAATAACGGCGAGGCAGCAGGCGATTTGGAAACTCTGATGAAGCCCAAAGCCAGGTATTTGTCCAAATAGTCACGGAGATGGATGTTTTCCGGTTCGGTTAATGCATACACTCTCCCTGATGGTATGACAGCCCCGGGTAGTAGGTCAATTTGGCAATCGTATTGCCTGTGTGGTGGTAATGTTTCTGCCATCGTTTCGTTGAAGACATCTGCGAATTCTTTGTATTCGTCAGGTAATAATACTGGGTGTTCGGCCGCTGTAGCTATATGATGTCTTCCTGCCAAGGTTGTAGCCGGATTATTCTTTTCTTGAAGGCAGTGTTGTATGCAATACTCCGATAAGAAGGAAACGGTTCTTTCCACCCAATCCACCTGGGGATTATGTTTCCTCAGCCAGGGTAATCCCAAAATGACACCGTACTGTGGTGCTTGTATGACGTTGAACACTAACTTTTCCTGATGGTCAGGGCCGTGTAGAACATCCAAGTCTTCCGTGCAAAACCGAATAGGACCAGCATCCAAACGTCTTCCGTCCACCGCATATACCGCTTCAGGGAGTTCTTTCTCTCGCAAATTAAGTCCCAGGGCAATAGCTTGTTCCTGATCTATGAAGCAGCCTGTTGCTCCCGAATCCAACATCGCTTGTACGAGACGCCATTCGTCATGGATAAGGAAACTAATGTCCAAGAATAAATGGTCAGTTTTACACAGGGGGTCTTTGTCTAAAGAAGGGATGTAAGAATGGCTTGAAGAGGTCCCTTCGGTGATCCTCAAGCTCGGTCGTTTCCCGCAAAGGACGTGGAGGCTATTGGCAACATCTTTCTATTATCTGCGCGAGGATACTTTGATCTCAGTGTACACTCTCTAATGAAATGTCCCTTCTTGCCACAATAAATACATAACCCCTTCTTCCTTCTGTAATCTCTCTCTTCCAGGGTAAGTGCTGAACGCACGGCACCTATTTCCATGGGCTCGGCTTTGGTGGTTGTTTGACCATCGGGTTGACGGGGTGCCTCGAACTGAGCTGGCATACGCTCTCTTCTTTTGTGTTCTCCTTTGCGTTCATTGAGCCTATGATCCAATCTTAACACCAGGCTTATCAAGTCTTCACAAGACACTGGTTGAGGGTCTATTTGTGCCAGGATGTCTTTCATCTCTTGTCTCAGCCCTTGATGAAAAATAGCAGCCTGTTTAGCCTCGGGTTCACTCCGTCTCCGTTATGAGTCTACGAAAGTCATTAAGATACGCGATAAGGTCCCGGTTTCCTTGTCTTAGTTCCAACAAATCCCTGTCAGCTGAGAGTGTGGCAGATCTGCGGTTGAAAGTCTTTTCAAATTCCCTAATAAAGGAGTCCCAGTCATATAATAACGGGTCGTCTCTTTTCACTAAAGGCACAGCCCACTGTGCAGCATCCCCTGCCAGGTAAGAGATGAGAAAAGCGACCCTAGCGTGGTTGGTTGTAAATGCCTTGACCTTGCAGGAGAAATGCAGCATCACCTGCGTCATGAATACCTGTACCTTACTACTCTCCCCGTGGAATCTCTCTGGGGTGGCCAAGGGAATGGGTGTAGGTACCTCTACTACCAATGGTGCTGTGTGTGTTGCCTGCACTGCGCCTGCATTAAAAGGGTTTCTTTGCATCCTGTCTACTACAGCCTGTAAGGTGGCTGTTTCGGCCCTAGAGGCCGTGAGTTCTGTCTGCACTAAGGCCAGTGCGGCCATAATGTCTTCCAAAGTGGCCATATTCAACTTGCGACCGGGAGGATTTAAATACGTGGGCCGGTTACTCTGTTGCAGCCTTGGATCCTCAGGGTCGTATGTTGCTCGTTATGGTCCACCTCTCGATACCACCACGGTCTGATTTAGTATACAGACTCCATGGAGTGATCAAGCGGGGGAAGGGAAGGATGGGGACAGCGGGGAGGGAGACCTGTAAAACAATAACAATCAGGTAATGCACAATAATTACACACAACCTGGATATACTACTAGTTCACAGAATACTTAGTATCCTGTCTATATACCTGTAAAGAAAATATCTTTCGTTTTCTAGTCAGCATATAGTGGTTATCATGTCGCTGTACATATCTAAGGAAATGAAACAACACATTAACAATGTGGTTGCTCTGATTCACCCGTACCTCTCTTCTGGTTCTCTTGGAACCTACCCAAAGATATGCTGTGTGGGGGCCTTACAGGGGTGCAGGGCTGACTTGAGTAATTTCAGTTTCCCCTGTAGCAAGACAATACAAAGAGGGCCCCAGGCATAGGCATGTAAACATACAGTGCATGAAATACGATGATCCTTAAATTCAGGACAGAATCGTTATCCAACTCCAAAGTTTGTCAATCTCTTATAAGTGAAAATACTGTACTCCAATCACTGATACTTCTCAGAATAATGTAGTATAACAGCTTGTTATGCTTCCGCCTCACTAATCATGTGAGTACAGAAAAAAAGCAAATAATATCAAGTACCAACGCTCTATCTTCCTTATGTGCCGAAGACTCCCGTGAAGGCTAGATATAGAGCAATTCACAAGGATACTATAGGAGCACCTCTGTTCTTAATCACAGCTTGGACAAAGTAAACCATGCGAACTCCCAAGGATAAAAACCACTCCTCAATGAGAGAACGCCATCAAGGAATAGGAAAGGCAGCCGCCTCCCTTCAGAATGGCAATAGCAATGTTAGGCAATGAAACCCTCTGCTAGTACACAAGAACAAATGGGGGTCTTTTCCGCTCTCCCGCACGAACCCGGAAAGAGGTTCAGCCAACGGGATAGCGATAAACTCAATCAGGAAACCAGAAGTATGCTGCATCCGCTGAGCGGCAAGGAAATTAGGTAACAAGGAAAAGCGGTGCAATATTGCACCCTTACCAGACCTCGAGGACTCGGCGTCTCAGCGGGAAGAGTAGCCGGCACCCGCTGCTCCCTCTGAAGAGTCTAAATAACGTCCTTCCGGAAGCGCGATGACGTCATCAACGTGACCGTCGCATGGAATCATGGGATTTGTGGTTCCAGTCACGGGCGTATGCATTGT